>JAMXBC010000003.1:48173228-48453228 GCA_024138005.1 Lumnitzera racemosa
AGTAGGGTTCTTCCCCTATGAATCTTGCCTTTAGTAACTTTTGCACTTCTTCTTCGATTGTAGTTATCACTCAAGGGAAAAATGTCTTTTCTCATATTAAATAACTTTTGTATTAGGATCAATCTTCAATTTGTATGTCATGACTTCTATTAGTACACCAGGAATGTTTAAAGGAGATTGTGCAAACACATTGGCATTATCTTAGAGGAATTTGATTTAATCCTACCTTAATTTCATTAGTAAGGATTTCCCAATCTTGGTAATTCTCTTTAGCTTACTTTTGAGCTGTACTTCTTCAATTTCCTCTTTAGCACCCTTTATGTTAGTTATTTTACTTTCCAAATTCACTTTAATTTGAAAAACTTCCTCGTGACTGAGAGCTTTTAGATATAAAGACCTCCCTACATGTTGATCTCCTTTGCAAACTCCAATTCGAGTAGGAGTAAGGAACTTAGCCTTTAAGTGTGTAGTTGAGGGAACCATGTCGAACATATTTGGACATAGTCAGCCTGGGATCATATTGTAGGGTGACTAACATTTGACAACAAAGAAGTCTACCTTATCTTCTACCACACTATTATCATCTCCAATTTTGGAGAAGTGAAATTACTCCGGTCACACAAATAAGTTAGTTATTGAAAGCATATAGGTCATAATCATATGACCTCAACTGTGCTTCATTCTTATGGTTCATTTGATCAAAAGCATGGTGAAATATGATATCTATTGAACTTCCTATGTCGACTAGAATCTTTCGAACTTCAAATTTTGTAATGCTCGCACTAATAACTAACGCGTCATCATGAGGTTTTTGCATACTGCTATGATATTTTCCCATGAATGTTATAGAGTGGTTGACTTTTATGTTTTTGCCTTGCACTTTATAACATAATTCATGGTGTTGGTCAAGCTTGACTAATAAGACCAACCTAAATTAAAGGGTTTATCGACTATGGTGTTTATAACATCATTTGAGGCCTATTATCATTATTACCACCTTCTCTTGCTTCTCTTCTAGCCTAAGGAGGCCAATCTTCTTGATCTTGGTCATATCTTCTCCTTTAAGCCAATCATTTGATATTCTTAACATTATGAAGTAGGAAATTTCTTAAATAACCTCTTTGAATTGCATTCTTAATAGCGTTCTTGAGTTGTATACATTCGTTAATATTATGTCCTTTATCATGATGAAAATCATAGTATTTATATGAGTTTCTCCTTCAAGGGTTTTCTCTCATATGTTTAAGCTATTGTAATATCTACTTGTTTTTCACTTTTAGTAGTATATCATATATTGGACGATTGAAGGGAGTATGAATAGAATAGATTAAAATGCGTGGCCTCTTCCTATCACCACTACCCCCTTTTGAGTATTGATCGTCTCGACCACCAAGTTGATCTTTTATACTCTTTCAATTTTTATCATTCTTTTGATTAAATCTATTTTGGTTAGCCTTACGCTAAGCTTTTATGTTGTCCTCTTATTGAATATAGGAAGTTTCTTTAGCATTAAACTCCATAAATGTCTTGAGTTTATTCTTTACTAAAGACTTGAAGAAGTCTCCATATAGCTTTACTCCGTCAATTACCACTTTCAATGCAATGCTCAAATCTAATTCAACACAAATTGAGTCAAATATTCTTTGATTGACTCATCAAACTTTTGCTTGATGGTATTAAGGATGGAAGAATCCTTAACAAGAAGTTTACTTGTAACGAATTGTTGTAAAAAGACCTCTTATAGATCTTTGAAACATGTTATAGTACTCGACTTCAAATGTTTAAACCAAGTGCTTCCAACATTCCTTAATGTTCATGAGAATGCTTGCTAAGTAATTGCATTACCTAAGCCATGTAACTTGGCCAATGGGAGATAATATTCTAGGTAATCCTTGGGGTCCTTCATCTCATGATAAGTCTCAAACTATGGGAGTTTGAAATGTTAAGGTATTACTTCTTCAAGAATCTTTAGGACAAATGGACTCTTCTTTAAGATGAACTTGACTAGTCGACATAGGGACACTCGCTTACGATGGAATAACATGATACGCCTATTGTGGATGCTTTCCCTTATTTAGTTTCATAAGAGTAGCGACTGGAGCTTTATGTGTTGCTCTAACCTACTTCCTTGTTTGTTTAGGGGAATGAATCTAGTTGTAAGAATCATCAATACTATTGACATCTTCCTCTTGATTTTAATTCGAAAAAACATTCGTGCAAATCAAATTCAACATTTCATCATTCATTTTTGCTAATTCTTGATTTAATTTGGTTAAATCAACGCAAAGTTACTCTAATTTAGCCAATCAATCTTCTTCAAGGTAGTGCCTACACCACAAACCTCCCCTCCCCCCTTCCCCTCAAGCAACTATTAGGAAGTAGTTACACCACCAACACTTTTGGTTAATCATGTCTTAGCTACCATTGTGAGATTTCAAAATAGAAGAAGCCAAAATGTTGTTGCATGGAAATGGTAATGATTGATAACTCCTACAAAAAGGAAAAAATAAGGCTATGGCAATGTTGGGGCTAATTCGGCTTAACCACTCTAATGCCTAAGTTGGTAGGGTATTTAAGTGTTTAAAAATAGAGAATAAGTATTTTTTGTGTATAAAGTGTTCATAGAGATCTCATAAAAAGTTAATGTCCCATATTTATAGACATTTATCTTATAATCATAATGATAGGGAGTTGAACTGTTTAAAAAAAGCACCCATTTTTGAATTTCGTCATGTACAAAATGTAAGGAGAAATAGGTAGTTATGCAATTACTGGTTGGTAGCTTTAAAACTTCTTACACCTATTCTTTTGAAATTCAAATGCTCAAATAGACTAGGTTGGGCCATTAAGCCTATTAGTTAACATAGCCCAATAAGTTACCGTGGCACCAAGGTTCCAAGAATAGGCCAACATCAACAATGCCAACCTAGTTATGCCGAACTAATAAATGCTTCCCTTAAACTTAGTCTTGTGTAAAGCAATTGTGCTTAGGGCAACCTTAGATTTGGGATAGCTTGGTAAAGTGGCGAACAATTATGAATGGGGATAAAAATCCACTATCAACACATATCATTAGATTACATATTTGAACTTTTAAAAGTAATAAACTTTTAAATTTATATTTACACCTCAGATATTGAATGTTATATGTATTCCCCAAGCGACAAGCATTAAAGTCCATAATTTTGGAAACCTGGAAACCATATCACATAAAAAAAAAAAGAAATTAATTGAGATCATGGAAAGAAAGCGAAAACATAACATGATAAAGGTTAAGTTAATATTCAAAAGGAAGTCTAAAGGAAAAATGATTGTAGGCTTCTTCCTTCAACACCACCTCCTTACTCCCTATTCATTACTCTATAGGCCCTTTGCAACTCTATGTTTACATTGTGTTTGGATCAGTATAAATGAGCTGAAATGGAAATAAAACAAATGAAATGGGAGGAAATGATGTGTTCACCAACTTAAGTGAAAGGTAGAAATTAGGAGAAATATAAACAAGGTAGTGGAAACATTTCCACCATTGTTTTCTCCCTAAATTTAGAGGAAAATGAGTAGAAATGGGTGAAAATGTATTATCATTATAATATTCATCACTATAAAAGTAGGGGTAATTTTGTCCAATTAACTTCATTTCCTTTCAAGACAAACCAAATAAAAGGAAACAAAAATATTTCCTTTTGTTTCTTTCACATATTACTAAATACAAAATAAAAATTATACTTTCATTCCATTTCTACCCCTTTTATTGCTTTTGAACTCATTTCTACCCTTTTCTCTTTTATAAAAAGGAAAAAATTACAACGAAGAGAAACAACATTTTAAGGCAAATTCAAATAGGGGATGAACGTTTTGAAAAGTTTAAATAAGGGATCAACATTTCACAAAATGGTTCAAATAAAGGATTCATAATAATTAATCCATAAAATTGTTTAAACTATTTTATAAAACGTTAATCCCTTATTTGAACTTTTTGAAATATTTATCCCTCATTTGAATTACTTTGTGAAACGTTAATCTCTTACTTAAATTTTTCGAAATATTGACCCCTTGTTTGTACTTACCTCCAAAAATTGATTACCTCCGTTGTAATTCTCCTATTATAAAAAGTTACCAGACATAATGTTCGAAAGAGGAGAGGAAAAATGAAATAAAAGTATTAGAGAAGAAGAAAATAAAAGAAAAAAAATTTCAATTCTCTTGTTTGATTAAAAAGAGATGAAAGTGAAGGGAAAGTTGGTGTTATAACTTTTCATTTTGTCAAAATACCTTTAAAGTTCTTATATCTCAAAAATGTGCTTTTGTTTAAAGGTTAAAATAGACACATAATTGAAATTCCCTTCCAATTTTGATACAGACCCATGGATGAACACACGAACCCGATATCACGCGTAACTAAGGGAGTAAGTCCAAGTTGAAAGATGGCTTGAAAGGTAAATGATAGTCGAAGGTTGAGTAAGGGATTCCCATGCATCGAAGAAGGATATGATGCACCAACGCCTCTCATGAGCTTAAGTCACACTTAATATGATGCACAAGTATGGCCGGAGATTACTCGCCACTAGTCCACGCTTAAATAGGCTATATAAAAGTAGCTCAAGAGTAAGAGGGACACTTAACTCGAGAGTGAAAATGTTTAGTGTATTCTCTATATTATGATGTCCTTGACTTTTACAATATTATGGTATTTATATCATTTCGTTAGGGCAAGTCCTAAGTTACAGAAATTACAAAAGAATGGTCCTTATTTGCTAAAAGCAAAAAGCAAAAAAGAATAATTTACACGGAAAATATAAAATTATGCAAAAAAAGGAACGCAAACGTCCTTTGTTAGAAAGGACAGTACGAATGTTAGTAAAGGACAGTATACGCATGTTTTTACTGTGATTCTAATAGTATTGTGGTCTAAATAAGGGTAAGCCTTGGTTCGGGCTTATTTGGTGTCAGAAGGGGCTTGACAATAGTTGGTTTAGGGATGGTTCACATAGGGTTGACTTTGGATGGTTGGCTCCTGATAGCTTTGATCAGCCTAGGCAACAGTAGAGATTGCTGCATTTAAATTTGGCGTTGGGACTATGGTTTAGTGGAAGGTTCAGCTCAGCATGCTGGTTGATCACCTCAACAACATCTTGGATGACATAAAGAGCAAAGTAGCTCAACAGATCGAATTGGGGCAAGCACTACTCCTTAACACCTAACTCACCTTAGACAACTTGGCAGATTACGTAAGAGAGCCCTCAAGCTCGGGAGCGTATAATCGATCTTTAATCCTTATTAAATTCTCACCAAGTTAAAGAGAACTATTTTTGTAAATCAAGTAAAAATTTTTCTCTCTAAATGTATCCTTTACCCTTTTCCTTCCTTTCTTAAATAAGGGAAAAGTAAAATTTTCCTTTCAATTCCTTCCCTCTCCTTTTCTTTCCTCAATCCATATAAAGTATTATTGATTGTGAAACTAGTGGCAAATAATGGGTTCAATTACCAACAAATTAAACTATAAATAAAATTTTTAGAAGTACAACACCATAAATACTCATTTCTTTTATTATTTTTTTGTCATTTAAAATAGTTTACCACACTAGGTGGACTAAGCAACATACTTACCCAAGTAGGTAGTAACCTACCAATAGTTTGTTGATTATACAACCTACTAAAAGATCTATTTACAACCCATAAGAGGAGATAGATGGGGGTATAAATGGAGCATAATAGCATTGATTGGGGGTATCACCTTAGATCTTGTGATGGTAGAGCCTCTAGGCCTCTTAAATTAAGCCTTGCTCAAGAGGCCTAAGTGGTTGGAGGAGGACCTTTTGTAAAATAGACAAGGGGTGAGTCACTACACCAAAGGACTATTTAGCGTGGTCATTGTAAGCCCTAAAGTTAAGCTAAGTGATCATAGAATTAAACTTAATACATAAAGTTTAGAGCGATCGGTTAAAGGATCCGATCAAACCTAAATTATAAACTATAGTTAGAAATATTTGTAAAAATGAACTTGTAAACTTGAATTTAAGAAAATAAGTAATAAAATAAGAGATTATAAATTTTTCAAATTTTAAGTATAATACTTGTTAATTATCGAAGAGGCGAAAAGTGCAATCTAATAACTAATAAATTTTTAGAAATAGATTATATGTACATTAAAAATCATAGAATGACCTAAATAATAATTAGGAATGTTTACATGTACCCCACATATATTTACGTATAGATAAAAATACGTGAAATTACTTAAATTAGCTAGAAATATATTAAATAATTACATAAAATTATTAAATAATTAAGAAAAAATCATAGGAATAAGGAATGACTTAGATTTAGTGGTGGCAGGTCAAGAATTGAAGAAAAAAATTAACAAATAAAAAACAAGCAACACAAAAAGGTAAAATTGAAGAGATTTGACTAATGTCCTATTCAATTGAATACATAATAATTACTACAAAGCTTTATAAATAGCAAGAAAAATTACAGAACTCATTTGGATAATTAGAAGTTAGAAAAAATTGAGAGCATCAAAATTTAGAGAAAAAATTAAGATTTAGAAAATTCAGCAAATCTGTGTAGTAGGGGCTTATGAACCAAACCCATACACCACTACTACTTGGAACTAAACCACCACCACCACTACCCCACTTTCGACCCACTGCTTAGATTGGAAAACACACTTGAACTAGTGTTGGAGGCCTAAAAGCCATCGGACCAAGTAAGTCTCACATTTGCTCCAATTTTATATAATTTTTTAAAATTATTTATTTTACCTAGAAAATTATGAAATTATTATTCTAAGGTTTTATTGTATGTAGATTTAGGAAAAAATAGTGATTTAGTTTAATCATGTTTGTAAATATAGGATTCTTAAGAAATTAAGTAAAACCAAGCATGATTAGAATTAGAAATAAATAAGTCTACAAGTGTAGTTTGAAGCTCAATTTTTTCTGGAGAATACTTAAGTGATTTAGAATAGTGCTATGAAGCCTTTTTTTTAAATTTAATTTTTGAAAATTTTAAGTAATTTTTTAGCTCTAAAATGATGGAAAAATTGGGTAATTCTGAGTTAATTAGGTGATTAATTATTAATTAGATGGTAATTAGCTATTTAAGGATGTTAATCTCTGATGTGAAAACCTAATCCTAGTCTTTGGAGTGTTAAGTGTAATTAATATAGGAATTATGTAATAATTGTAGGAAACTAGGAATATGTGGAATTGGAAATTTAATAAATATGAAAAATTAGGTTTATTTAGATAATATAATAATAAAAATCAGTACATAATAAATCTGAAACAAAATTTAATTTTAGGTAATTGTATAAAAAATGTAAGATTTTCTCACATCGGGAGTAAATCCGATACCTCAATTAGGATTAGAATGTACCGAATAGTTTAGAACACTAAATTAAGACCTAATGTGATATTAGAATACTTGAGCTTAATGTGATTAATTTCACATTAGGATTCGAGCATATTTAGGATTCCTCGTAGTTAGAGATAATGTAGAATTAAAACTGAAATCTAATTTAGAAATCTAACCTCGAAATAAGGTAGAATGAATCATTAATAAATAATAGTTATACATAGAGAAATGAGTTAAATTATAACTTAGAATATGAATTATCAAAGTATAAGTACTAAAAAGACGTATTTTGTATTATAAGATACCTAAAAACGAACCGACTTGCAATTAAGTGATTGAGCGACTGAGAATTCTAAGTAAGTTGGGTTATTACTTACTATATTAGAGTACTATTTTATAGTACTCAAAGACTTAGGATTGTGATTGATTTTGTGTTATGATTGGATTAGTGTGAAATTATTTGAACACTCTAAATGGAATTTAATCTTATTTGACTCAATGACCTAAATTAACATGTATTGCAACCCTTCAGGGGATCATTAGGATTCTCCAACCAAACACCGACACCTTCGATAAAGATAGCGCTGGATAGCAAATTCATATTTTCCTCATCCTTAGCTAAACTAAGTAATAAGAGAGGAGGTCATAGTGAGGATTAGGGTATTGGTTTGAAAGATAGTCTTAGGAGGAGTAGTGTCTCAATTGCATATACTTGGATTTAGTTGTGAGCTATTGCATAACATGAAAACTCTTTAACCCGGATTAAAGTGGGTGAAATTTTTTTGATTTCGCAACGGATTGGACTACGTTGTGTGATGACACTTGCTTGTTTCATTACATGAAAATAATTGCTTAATAATATTATTTATGTTTGTATACATTCATGAGTCTCTAATTCAACTTATTAAGTTGTAGTTGCTCATACTCGTATAAATCCTTTGCAGGTCCTGATTTTTTAATACTTTGAGTATTATGTCGCCTTACAACTATCCAAATGTTAGTTCTTTTGAAGCTTAGCATGTGAGGATCAATTTGCTTAGTAGTAGATGTATAGCTAGAGTTTCCTTAATAGCTTAAGAATGAAAGACTAATAATTATTATATAAATTAGTAGACTGTTATGTTAATGTAGAATTTCCCAGAAAGTTCTATGGAATGTACATGTAATTATGTATGTTAACCTAAAAATTCTTGATAATTACTGTAACTTTAGCTAAACACTTAATTAGACTATTTACTTTAAAGTGAGGAGTCATCAGCGCCTTATGTAGATCATGTCTATAGTTGGTACTGTAAGGCTAGTTATTATCATAAAATGGTTTATACGGCGGAACTGTTAAACTCTGTGACTTCGGGGCGTAACAGCCATTTCAATGCTTAAGCCAATGAGAGGGAAGAAAGAGCTTTTTAATATTAAGGGGAGGGGGGGAGCATATGAGAGTTAATTAGATTAGAATAGTGATCTCTAGTTCTATGCTTACCTTTTAGGAGTTCCAATTAAGGTGTCTATAGGGCATGCTTCTTTTCATGTGTCCCAAGATTTAGGTATACTAACATGGCTCCTTAACAACTTTATGACTATCCCATTGCTTTCACTATTACACGGTGCCATGTGACTGGGCCATGCCTAATTGGGATGCGTTAAGTCACTAACTATAACATCATATTAAACGTGTCTCCTAAGGTTACGCTCTCACTTAAGGCTTATTATCTTGTTAGTTATGCAACCATGATGGCCCACAATTATTCTAACCATGGATATGATTTTTGGAATAGAAAGGGGTATAATAATAGTCGTTATGAAGGCTTTTAATATTGAAAGAAATGGTAGATTTTTATTTTTTATTATAAGACTCCACTATTGGTCTAAATCGTGTAAAAAATGATAGATTTTTAATTACCTTAACTTGATATTTTGGTTTAAGATTCATATAAGTGATTAAAGAATAAATAAATTATTGGAGTTATTATTTTTGTGCAATTAGTTTATTTAGTCTCTTGAGTTTTGCATATTCTTGTCTTTTTTAGGAGAACTTATAGCGAGTAGCATGACATCTATTCTAACATACAATTATTAAAATACTTAAAACAAAATTGATGTAGGATCTACCAATATGAATTGCTCTTTATAAAAGAAAATTTGTAATCGTGTTTACCTCTAAAAATGAATGAAATAAATTTATTCTCTTAAGTTAATACATTTCTCAAGCCTCAAAGGTCTATTACTTATAGATAAAAAATGAAAAAATATTTTTGATTTATGGGAGATGGGAAATAGAGGAAAGAAGGTCTTGAGCATTCGACTTGGAGACCAAGTATGGATATACCTGAATAAAGATTGAGTCCTAAGCCATAAAAGCAATAAGTTATCACCTTAAGCTAATGAACCCTTTAAGATTATGAAGAAGATTGGTGACAATGCCTATGGGCTAGATTTTCCAGAGGGGTATTGTGCATCTCCCAAATTCAATGCATCCAACCTAACCCTTTACATCCCAAATGAAGTTGAGCTCGATGATTTGAGGTCGAACCTTCAAGAACCTAGGAAGCTAATGGGAATTTGACCTTCCTTACTACCAACCCAACTTGTTTCCCATTATAGCAAACCTCCTTACTGACTAAACTAACCTCTGGGCAATCATTGTTGACTTCTGGACTGATCATTCGAGGTTAGCTTTGAAGGCTCCAAGGCTTAACCACTTGAGTACTCAATAGGCAAATGGTTGAAGATGAGCTAACCTATGCCTTAGGCTTCTTCTTGCACCACCCATCGAGCTGCCTCTCCTTTGTATAAGCTACCAAGAACCATTTCTAACTTGCTTGGTGGGCTAGAATAACTTGGACTATCCTATCTATCTCTTACCTAACCTATCTCCTAACTATCATGAGTTATTGTCAACTTAACTGAGGATCCATTCTTAGCCAACCCAGAGAGTAGGAACTGTACTTTTTTGTTTGTTTTTGCTAGGCACTCCACTAACACTAGTGCAACACATATTCTTACAGGGTGATAGTGAACATTCTGCAATGGCAATTCTTTTTCTAATATTCCTTTTATACCCAAATTGCACATGTATATTTTTATTTTGATTGTACCCTTTTAGTCTTTTTCTGTTTTAGGTATGTTGCCCTAATTAGTAAATATATAAGCGTACATTTTGTAATAGTAGACAATCATCTTCTTCATGAGCAACAAATATACATAAATATTTTTTCTCCAGAATTCTTGCAAGCTTAGCTTCAAGTTTTCTTTAACTTTTATCTAAATCCTTTTAGCGAGGATTAGTGGTAAGTAATCTCACGCTATTGCTGGTATGCCATATCGAGTAGCTAGAGTGGGTCTAATTGCAAGCCGTAATGAGTTAAATCTTCAGTCTAACCTTTAGTTTTCTACTAACTTTAGACTTTCTTCTTCTTCTCTACTGAGAAGGACTCATTTGCACGCTTGGTAAGCCTTAATGATTAACTTAGCTCCTATAAACATCAACTTTACTTCACTAAACTTTTTTGTTCTAAGTTATAATTTTATATTAAAGTATCAAGATCCAATATCATTTGTTTTTGTAAAATTTAAATATTATTATTGCCCTTTTTCCTTTTGTATCTATAACTATTTTATAAATTTATATATAACCTTTTAGTTAATAAATGGGTCCAATATGAAAACACGATACATTTATTAAATGAATTAAGTTACATATTTAGGTTTTGATACAAAATTAATAAATGAGTAAGTTATGTCATGGGTTGAGGTTTTCAAATATGAACCCGTTTAAACACAAAAATAAGACATAATACAATTACTTGAATTATTGATCCTAATTTTAAGGATCCAACACTCAAAGCGCCAAAATTGAAAATTGCCTAATAGACACTACAGGACCACGTGCACCAATTTTGCCCCGTCTTGATTGGTCTAACTATTGTTGAAAGTTCTTGGTTTCCAAAAGGCAAAATTAGTGTTTTAAGAAAATAAACTATCGTTTACTAATATTTATTGTTTTCATTTCCTCCAACTATGTTAGTGCTTTCATTCTTATGATTTCCTAATTTTCATCACCTTGGATTATAGTGATGTCTAATGTGAAATAACAAGGTTGTTTGAAAGGTTTCTTAATGCATTATTGTGAACCTAAACAAAGCACAACCACCATCATAACATTAATCATGTCACGAGTTTTTCTATTTTAGTGATAATTTATGTACTAATCATAGCACTTGATAGCAAAAATATCCCTACTCTCTAATATAGCTATTTCCGAGTTTGAGTTGGTGTTTCCTGCCGTATTTGTGTAACATTGCTCTTGAACGTCCTTTTCAATGGCCCCCATCCCTAACACACAAATACTATTGTAAGTTTCAACACAGCTTGAAACAATTTTTTCTATTACAAGAAATAGTTTTTAATATGACCAAATTGTTAATAACATGCCATCATTATTATTATTATTATTTTGTTTTTTTGTTTTTAGGGGGGCTAAATCAGGCATGTGAGTGGTGAGTGTTGTGAATGATCATGGCACACTCATTCATGGCTAATTGATGATAATGGTAGTTCATTCCATTAGCATGTTCAAGCTCCATCACTTGGTTTCCATGCTAGATTAAGCATATATTATGGAAAATCTCCTGCAGTATTGAAACATGATTCTATTTTCCTAATTTAACATGCAGTTATAATATCGCATCCACATACATTATTCGAGTCCGCAACTCATGAATCAAGAAACTATACATAGTAGCAGTGTCGGAATGAGAATTATTAAGCCTTCTGTTTTTTTTTTTTTCCCTTTTTCTTTTTTAATCCATATCATCAATAGAACTCTGTAAAATTTGTTAACCTATTTTAGGGAATACTTATTCTTTTTTTCTTTTTTTATCACCGGGTGAATACTTATTGTAATTAAGAATTTTTATCACAATTAAATCTATAGACGCTCTTGCTTGTTTGTCATTCTTCTATTCTTCAAGACAGAATAGTAAGTGAATGATATACCACAGGGCATAATCAATTTCCAAAACACAGATGAGCCTGCTTTGAAATGAAAAATCACAAAGACTGCTAAAACTTTGGAGTATTAGACCATAGAATGCCAAAATCAGTCACTTATTTGCGAGAGGGCAAATGTGAATTCATGAAAAATATTCACATTGACAAGGCAGAGATCTCTAAGAACAAGTGCCTAGTGGAAAACTGTGAATTGGACCACAATGCTATCTCTTTCCTATAGGGGCAATCTAGAAAGTGTTCTATTCCCATTTCCCATTAGATGAGCTTGAAATGGGTATATTGCAACAATCCAAGACATTTAACCCTCAAAAAGATGATAAAAAAGAAAGACCACAGCCTTATCATTCAACGAAGCAATCTTTGCCCCAAGTACTCTATATTACTATTAATTTCTCAATCACATTGAACCATAAAAGCAACTACTTCCACCTTCCACTAGTTTTAGACGTGTAAAAATGTCAGAATCCTAGAATGGATAAGTATGGGCTATAATTGCAAATATATCATAAAAGCCATTAGTTAGGTGCAAGTGTCTTCACCCCTCCTAATTTTTAAAAATATGTATATATATTTCCGAACCATTACGAAAAACCTAAATTGTTGCTAAAAAGGCCATGGATAATAACAGTTTCAATATTGTATGTACAATTTTATGGATATATATATATATATATATATATTTTCAAAAGTTATCAGCACATAACTTATACTTTTATTAGAATTTATATATGATTTTTCCTGAATATAATAGTTAAAATCATCAACATTTTGATCTCTACTCTAAATAGGATATGCTTATAGAGCTATTGTCTTGTAATAGTCGAAAAGAAAAGGAAACAATTACCAAAGTTTTCAAATTTGGCCTCATTACATATTTGAACGGATTCCACCCAATCTTAAAAACGAACATTCGTAATATCTTGAATAATTATCCACAAAAAATACGTTTCATTTCACAAAATGTCTTATATCAGTCGGCATCATGCTGTACAGAAACTTGAAAGAGAAAACAAGTTCCTGCCTGAAGATTCAGTCCCCGGAAACCTTACGCAATCAATTCAAATATGTCTTGATAATAAATCAGGATTCCAGCTTCAGTGCAGCATATCCTCCCTTGATCCAAATAAAAGAATTGATGCAAACACCATATTGCTGTAGCATCTCTTTTCAGTCGAACAGTAGTACAACCAGCTCACGGTCATTTTGTATTTCCCTTGTAAGCTTCCACTGCATCGTTTACATTGTTTCTTAAAAGGATCCTCTTGTTCAGATAGTTCACTTTTTCTCTTCTGTGTCAACAAATTACAGTCTAAATGGAATGGCAGCCCAATAAAAATGGTGAAATCGGACCAAGCACAACCACGAAAGCAGAGCAGAGCATGGGGAATGATCTTTATGTGCTGTAAATTCTGAATCTAATACATTTCCTTGTCTATTTCATTGGGGGTCTGTGTTCTGATCTAAAGATTATGGTGGTGCTTCCTTGCATAATTCATTAGGTTCTGTTTTTTTGGGCCAAAATTCATTAGGTTCTTTAGTAATAGGAGATTTGGTATGATTAGCATATTTAGAGGCTTATTCCAATTTTGTAGAATAAGTTAGTAATATTAAGTTACTGTCCGTATTATTATATCGTGTTTCATGTTTATATCTAAATATGTTTAGAAAATCTTAACTTATTATACAACCCGTTTATTAATTATATCTTAATATTCAAACCTGTTAGCGACCTGTTTAATAAAAGTGTACCATGTATAGGTTATACATATTTATTGATTAAAAAATTATAAAAGAATCTATAAGATACTTACACAAGCAAAAGTTAAAATGGACAGAAATAATATTTAACTTATTCAAATGCAAATGTTATAAGGTCTTAGCACTTGACATAAGATTATAGTCTAAATAAAAGTTTTAGTAAAATAAAGTTTATTAAATTATAAGAAATCCCAAATTTTAAATTATATAAGATCGCTTAATTTGGTGAAACCATAACCTAAAGTGATATTACTAGTAGTGTTAATTTTCAAGTTCATTATATTTTTCATTAGATCTTTAAGGGAGATGGTCAAAGAGTTTATATATAAAAAATAATCATACTAATAAGATATATTATGTTGAAAACAGAAAAGAGAAAACTACAAAGATAAAGAACATAGCACACTATTTGACGAAATGAAAAAAAAAAAAAGAAATAGAAAAAAAAAATAGTATCTCTCTATATAGAGAAGAAGACTCAAGACTTCACACTTATTTTGATATTTGAGGAAAGTTTCAAACTTGATAGCTTGTGAATGTCAAATTAGAATATGGTTGGCTTATAGTAGGAAGTTAAAAGGAAGAAAAAAGAAAAAGAAGCTAAATATAAAAGGAACCATAGTCATTAAAAAATGTTTATATTTGATTAATTTAATTTTATGGATTATAATGTGAAGTATGAACTTGGCCATGTAATTTTTGCTTTGCTCTCTACTAAAAATGAAAGAAATAAAAGAAAATATAAATTTATTAATAGTAAATGGATTCATGGGTTGAATGCAAGACTTATTTACGGAACGTATTTAATAAATGGGTTAGTAAATGGGTGTAAAACTTTGATTTGAACCTAGACATGAATTTAAACTTATTTAGACGGGTTTAACCTATTTGTGTCTTGTGTCTATTTTTTCTATTCTCGAACCCATTTAAATCCTGGGACCTGTTTATGGAACCTATCTAATAAAAGGTTTCATAAATGAGTTAAGGACCTTGATCTAAACTGGGAGATGAATTTAAATATGTGTAGATGAATTTGACTTGTTTATGTCTTGTGTCTATTTTTTCCATACCCGAATCCGTTTAAATCATGTCATGTCATATTATATTCGGGTTTAGCGGGTTAGATCCTGTTACGCCTCGAAATCGGATAGTTGCAACAGTTTCGTCATTTAAACCAACTTATAATAATAACTAACTTTACCATTACTATCATAGATATAATTTACATAAAGTGTGTACAACTCCTCATTTTGAAGTAAACAACTCAATTAAAATTAATGCTAAAATTTACATAAAAGCTAGAAACTTTAAGTTATATATACATAATTACATTTATATTGTCTTATAATCTTAAGAAATTCTATATGCTACGATAGTTTGATAAGTAACATATTACATAATTAGCCTAAAGACTTAAGAGTTAATAAAACTCTAGAAGACTCGGTTGTATTACTAAGCTTGATCCTTACTTCCCCATAGCACTTCAAGAAGAAACTGACATCGGGATAGTTGTAACGCAGTATCTTGGTCAACACTTGCAAGAAATCCTATAAGAGTACAAGCAACTAACAACTCAGTAAGTCGGGATGTGGACTTAAGAATGCATATCAAACACAAATAAGGTTTTCAAGCAATTAATTAAATGTAATGTAACACGCAAATGTCATTACACAACATGGTTTAGTCAGTTACAAAATCAAAGTAATTTTACTCACTCTAATCCAAGTTGAGAAGTTTTTATGTTTATGCAACAACTCATAACCAAACTCAAGTTTGTACAATAAAAACACTGCTTCCCCTATGACTATCTTTTTAACCATTGTCCTTATCCTTATTACAATCTCTTCTCCTATCACGTAATTCGGTTAAGAATGAAAAAAAAAAAAACCATTATACTATCCAATATTATCTTTTTCAAAGGTGTCGGTATTTGATTAGAGAATCCTAACAGTCTTTTAGAGGGTTGCAATGCATGTTTAATTAAGGTATTTAGGCCGCTTATAATTAAGTTCAATTAGGGTGACCAAACAATCTCGTACTACTTAATTCACAACAAACCACCAAAACATAACATAAATTTTTAACAAGTAATTAGAGACACGTAAGCATATGTATATATAACAACTTACGAGCACAATCATAAGTAACCCTAAGCCTTTGAGTACATTAATATAGTACTCCAAAAAACAATGATGTATTGAACTCAAGTTACCTAAAATCCTTGGTTCTCTTACTTGACTTGATACAGGTAAACTCGTCTCTTTCTATAATATAAGTATTCTTTTAGTATTTCATATTTTTATGATATATAAACTTTAAATTATGACTTGATTCAATTTTTTTCCCATATATATATATGTATATATTACTTATTACGGATATTTTCTAAGCTAGTTTCTAAATCGGTTTTCTAATATGTTCCGATTTAGGTTATACTTTAGTTTTTTATTACAATGTTATATGTAAAGCCTAAGAACTTGTTTCGAACCATAATACAAAATTAATTACATTATACTTAGGTATCCTAAATATCGCTTTTAGCCCTTAACCAATATTTTAGTTTATACGGTACATCCTAATCCTTATTTAATTATTGAATTTACTTCTAATGTAAGAAAAATTTATGTTTTTCATATAATCCACTAAATTTATGTTTCATATCAAATGTATTGTGCATTACTATTATTATTATATTATTAATTTTTAACCTAATATTTTCTATTTATTGCAAATCTAGTTTCACTATATTATCAATTTACACATATTCACTACATGTGACACCTAATGATTACATAAAACATCTTAAATGCTATAAATATTATACTACATTAGAAATTAACCTTCGAAAACACCTAATTAAATAGTAAGTCAATAATTACTTATTTTAATCACTAATTATATATATGATTTAAATGCTTAAAAATTATCTAAAAGTTTCAAAAATTCATTTTTGAAAAAGTTTTTATAGAATTTTTTTATACCCTCAAAATAGCCTACACAAAAATTTTGAGCTCAAAACTATACTATTAAGGTTATTTATTCTAAACGAAATAAACTTAGGTTTTCGAAATTTCTTAAGCATTATACATTTCCAGATATAAACTCATCAAACCAATATTTTACCCTAAATCTACATATATAAAAACCTCAAAATACTAAATTTCACAATTTTCTAAATAAATTTAATAATTTAAATAAATTAAATAAGAATTGAGTTGAAATTAGACTCACTTATCTTACGGCTTTTGGCTACTAAGGGTAGCTCCAAGTATGTCGCTAGATAGAGCAGTGCTGGTAAGATCTGGTGATGGTGGTGGTTCATTCTAAGTGGCCGCGGGTTGTGGGTTTATTTTATAAGCTATAAGTGCATACTATTTTTGCTATTTTTTTCTAAATATAATAAACTCCTACTTTCTAATTTCTCTCTATTTTTGTTAGATGTCAATTTGACCAAAATGAATGATGATGAGGGATTTCTGATTTTATAGAGGTGTTTAGGGTTTGCTTTTGATCTTTTGGTGTCATTTGTCCTTTATCCTCCTTCAATTTGCTTTCTATTTGCCCTAATTTGATTGGTTAGTTTTTTTTCTTCTTAATCCCAACATGCCACAACTTGAATCCAGACATTTTCTTACATTTTTATTTTTCTTGATTTTTATTTTATTTTATTTTTATAATTTTCTTTAATTATTTAGCATTAATTTAGCATATTTTGAGCATTTTAAATAATTTCAAGTATTTTTACCTATACATAAATATATGTGGAGTATAATTAAGTACTCCTAAATATTATTTATTTTATTTTATGATTTTTAGTATATATATAATTTATTTCCATCGATTTATTAGTTATCTGAACTCATTTACACATTTCCAATAAATAATGGGTTATATATTTATAATTTAATATTATGATATTTAATTATTTAATTACTTATTTTTTTAAATTCAAACTTATCAGGTTACTTTTATTAATACTCTTAACTTTGTCATATAATTTAGGTTCGATCAAATAACTTATCTAATCATTCTAAAATTTATGTATCAATTCCGAACTTCTAATTATAAGGCTAATAAATCCCATATTGTCAGCCCTAATTATTGCAACCATTTTCTAATTATCATTCCTCCTAAGTAATTTTTCTTGATTTTTTCTATTTTAGCAATTCTAAGCATAAATCTCAACATTTGGTACTTTATCTTAAGGGGAAAATATACAAAACTCCTCTAAACTTTCACCTTGGTGTGGTTTGTCCTCCTAAACTTTTAAAGTATGATTTTTGGTTTTCAAATTTTCATAAATTGGCAAATAACCCTATAACTTTTTTAAACTTTAATTTTAATTTATAAATATCTCCTAAACACCCTATAGTTTAGGGAGTATTTACACACTAAAATCAAAGTTGAAAGAACTATTCTCAACTGAGGAGGTTGTTTTGTCAATTTATGAAAGTTTAGAGATCGAAAACCACACTTTAAAAGTTTAAGGGAGTAAATTACACCTAAGTCAAAGTTTAAAAAGTTTATGCAATTTTCCCTACTCTTAATACATATACGTATATATATATATATAATAGATTATACATATAAAGGGGAAAAAAATCAATTTCTATTGAAATTATAAACTTGATTGAGGTACTAATTAAGCCCTTGATAAAATTATATTAAAGTTACAATAAAAAAAAGTAGCATTAAGTTCAAATTTGAATGTTAAATACTTAACCTCCGAACCAATTAATGTAAAACAAGTTAATGCAAATTGGAGGCACCTCTTCATCTATTTAATTACTTATATATATATAATTTTGAGTAAATTACAAAAAAATGATATAAACCCTAAAAAATTGATAGTCTGAATCTTAATTTAAGTTCGAGTGTCCTAAACTGTGTAATGAGTCAATAAGGCGAATAACAATAAAATATTATGAAACTTATTAAATCGGATATAATACCGATAATAAAAACCCTAAAAATTGGTTGAAACCCTAAATCATGTATAAAAACCTTAAATTTGATTTATGCACAATTAACCGAAATCATACCTAAACTTGATCGAAACCCTAAAACTATAACTTTAAGCCTATAAAATAATTAAATATCATTCAATAGTGGTATAATTATAGTCCATTGCTATTATTGACTAAATTGTGTAATCGCGTAAAATTTTTAACAAAATAGGTAAAATAATTTGTAAAAATTATAATTGTAACAGGTATAAATTAAATTGATAAATTTTCATAAAATTCCAAAAATAAATTTATGATGATTATTTTTATGATTTTTAGGTTTAGATAAATTACATATATTTATTTTTAATTTCTATTTTCTTCCTTTTTCTTTCTTTCTTTTTCTCTTTTCTTTCTTTTTCTCCTCATTCCCTTACTACATTGTCCTGGAAACCAAAAAGAACACAAAAAATTCAGTTAGAAATAGCAGCCCACGTGAGAGAAAAAAATTCCAAGTATTGCAATAAAATCAAGTGCAATAGATTAGGTTGTCTTATCCTCATTAATAAGTGATTTACTAAGATTGTTACTTGATATATATATATATTTTATTCATTTGCTTTATAAACCTACTATTCACGTCTGGAAGAGAGGAGAACAAAACCAAAAGAAGAAAAAAAAAAACTCTAGAAGTTAAAACATGAAAAAGAAAACCAAGAAGAAAAAGAAGAAGAAGAAGAAGAAGAAGAAGAAGAAGAAGAAGAAGGGGGAAAAGAAGAAGGAAAAATTAAGATTAATACCAACATAAGTAGGTAAGTATATTTATTTATATATATGTATATTATATGGTATGTACATGTATATACTAAAATTTTTGTTATATTTTGCTAATTATTTCATTACATATACATGAGTAGATAACTTAAGATATATATATATATATATATGTATGTATAAATATATGTATGTAGACATGTATATATATATATATATATATATATATACTATTAGGTAAAATATACAGTATATGAGTATACATATATTTATAAATAAGAATATATGAATATATGTATGTGTACATAAGAATATGTTAAGTAAGTATTTATTATTTTCACAAATTAAAGATAGATATATACATATATGTGTATACGTGAAAAAGATTATTTATGTATATATGTATACAATTTTTATTTTCATATGTATATATATAAAAGTATAAGTATTCATATATTATATACATGTATTTTGTATTTTTATATTCATATATACATGTAAGCTATATTTTTATGTACATATATGTATATATCTATGTGGCATAAATATATGTATAGCATATAGTATATAAAGTATACCGTACATTAAGTAGTATATATAATACAATAATATTTGCTATAAATATATAAGAAGTAGGTATATATATATATATTACCGTAAATTAAGAGTTACTAATTAAGTAAATTATAAAAATTAATCAAATATAGTAATAAATATATATATATATATATGTATGTGTGTGTGTGTGTGTGTGTGTGTGTGTGTGTGTGTGTGTGTGTGTGTGTGTGTGTGTGTGTGTGTGTGTGTGTGTGTGTTGTAAGCCCTAAAGCTAAGCCAAGTAACCGTAGGCTTGAACTTAGAACTCAAGGTTTAGGGCGATTGGTTAATGGATCCGATCAAACCCAAATTATAAACTAATGAGAGAAATATTAGTAAAACTGACCCCGTAAACTTGAATTTAAGAAAATAAGTAATAAAATAGGAGACTATAAAATTTTTAAATTTTAAGCATAATAAGTACTAATTACTGAAAATGCGAAAAGTGTAATCAAATAACTAATAAATTACTAAAGATAGATTATATGTATACTAAAAATTTTAGAATGACCAAAACACTAAGTAGAAATGTTCACATGTACTCCATATGTATTTACGTGTAGATAAAAATACGCGAAATTACCTAAATTGGACAAAAACTAAGTAAATAATTAAGGAAAATTATAAATTAATTATAAAAAAATTAGAGGAACCTAGAATAATCCAAATCAGGTCGTAAAAAGTCAAACTCTATAAAAGAAAAATCAACCAATTAAAATTAGACAACATAAAAGCCAAAAATCAAGGAAATTGGGCAAAGTCTTGTCTAATTGATGGATAATAATTACAAAAATTGTCTATAAATAGGAGAAAAATTTCTAGAAGTCATTTGGACAGGTTAGAATTTGGGAAAAATAGGAAAACTATCGAGAGAAAATCCAGAAAAAAGAAAAAAAAAAAAGAAAACTGTGCAAATTCATGTAGGGAGAGAAACCAATACCTCCCCACCACCTGGGACTGAGCCGCCACCACCACGCCACTTTAGCCCCACCGTCTAGGCCGGCCGACAGCCTTAGACCGGGTTTGGACAGCCAGAAAGCTTTAGACCGGTTAGTCTCTTAAATTTCCCGATTTTGAATAATTTTGTAAAATTAGTTATTTTGCCCAGAAAATTATGAAACTTATTATTATGAGGTTTTATTGTATGTAGATTTAGGGAAAAATATTGATTTAGTTTAATTACATCTGCAATTATAGGGTTGTAAACAAATTGCTCAAAACCGAGCATGATTAGAACGGAAAATAAATAGGCTTAGGAGTGTAGTTTGGATCTCAATTTTTTTTTTGTAGGATGCTATATGATATAGAACAGTGCTATGAAGCCATTTTTTTTAAATTAATTTTCGAAATTTTTAAGTTAATTTTTAGCCCTAAAATGATGGAAAAATTGGGTGATTTAGGGTTAATTAGATGATTAAGGTGTTAATTACTGATTTAGATATTCATTAGATGTTTAGGGATGTTAATGTCTGATATGGAACCCTAATCCTAGCCTTTGGAGTATTAAGTATGCTTAATTTAGGAAATTAGGTAATTAATATAAGAATTTAGTAATATGTGAAAATGTAAATTAATAAATCTAAAAAAATAGAGTTATTTAGATAATATCATAATAAAAATCAGAAAAATAATAAATCTGAAAATAACATTAATCTTAAGCAAAAGTCTCAAAATGTAAGATTTTCACAAATCGGGAATAAATCCGATATCTCAATTAGGGTTAGCGTGTACCGAATAGTTTAGAATACCAAATTACGATCCAATAGGATATTTGGACACTCGAGCTTAATGTGATTAATTTTACATTAGGATTTGAGCATATTTAAGGCTTAGAAATCAAAGTTTAAAATCTCATTTAGGATTTGAACACCGAAATAGAGTATAACGAATCATTAGGAAGTAATGGGCATACACGAAAAAAAATGAATTGAAATATAACTTAGAATATGAAACCATAAATTCTAAGTACTAAAAAGACCTATTTGTATTATAGGTTACCTAAAGATAAATCAGCTTGTGATTAAAGGATCGAGCGATCGAACAAATCCAAGTAAGGTGGGTTATTGCTTATTGTAATAGAGTACTAGTTTGGTAGTACTCGGAGACTTAGGCTTATATATGATTATGATTGTAAGTAGTTTACGCATGTGTTTAATGTATTTGAATTCGTGTTGAATTTGTATTGTGAGTGATTTTGTGATTGATTGAATTGGTATGAAATTGCTTGAATACCTGATATGAGGCAAGCGTACCTATCAGTTTTAATATAGCAGATGTGAGTCCGAGTCGATCCCTCAGAGATTTTGAGTACTAATATTAACTTTAGCTTTATTATCTAACCGAAAAATTGTGAAAGTTTGAATTAATTAAAAATACTAAAATTAACAACTAAACTACTTATGAGACTTAATTACGCAAATTAGAAAGCAATAAATTACGAACGACTTCAAGTATGCAATAATGTATTTAGGAATTATTTCTCCTAGTGTTTAACATGTAACCTTTTTAAAATATATCCAATTCAATTTCTATTATTCTTGACCGGAGGGATTCACAATTAAAGCTAATATCTTTCTCAAGCATATTAACCCTAATCCTAAATTATTTACCGGAATCTCTTCACTTAGTAATATAATTTAGAATCGCATTAATGCGTAATGAATTCCCATATAAACAATCAACTTTCCGGAAGAAACATGTATCTTATCTCTAAGTATACATGTAATTCTCTTCAATTATGCCTAGATCTAATTACACATGCAATTTCTCAATTAACATGCATAATATCATATATTGACACTTTAGAATTATCAATCCATAATTAACGACATCATTGAATCAAGAAAAGGTAGAAACTTTATTGAAATTATAATTCAATCAAAGGGTTACATGAAACCCTAGGTTCCATAATCCTAAATACTCTAATTCTAAGCTATCATAATGAATCTAAAAACGAGTTTCATCAATAATATAAAATAAAACATGGAAACCCCTTTTATTGATGAACAATCTCTCTAATCTTGAAGTTGATGTTGTTTCCCTCTTTCTTGATGTTGTTTCCCTCTTTCTTGATGTTGTTCCGCCTCTTTCTTGATGTCGTTCCGCCTCTTTCTTGATGTCGTTCCTTAAGTCTCTCCGTTTCTGTAATGTCTCTCCTTTTTGAAACCCTAAGATGTCTTTTTATAGTGTATCTCAAAGATTCTGTTTTCGTCACCCGACATGGTCTAGGACATGACCGTATCCCCAAGTCGTGTAACTTTCTGCACTTAGGTAAATTTTCTGTACAACTTCAAAAATTCATAACTTCTTCGTTTGAACTCGGAATTGAGTGAAACTTGATTCCTTTTCTTCGTTTTCGAGCCTAGAACGCGTTTAAATCCTGAAATCAACATTTTACTCATTTAAGTATCAATTTCTTTAAAGAAAACCAAAAATGTGCGGAAAATACTATAAAATCACCCTATGAAATACGTTTAAAATTAGAGTTATCAATACCCTAAACGGAATTTAATTTTAGTCGACCCTAATAACCAAAAATATCATGCATTGCAACCCGTTAGGGGATTATAGGATTCTCCAACCAAATACCGACCCCTTCGAAAGGGATAGCGCATGATTGCAAAATGGTCCCTTCTTCATCCTTAGTCGAACTAAGTGACAGGAGAGGAGGTCGCGGCGAGGGTGAAGTCAATGGTTCGAAGGTAGTCGCGAGAGGAGCGAGGTCTCCATTGCACAAGCCTGGGTTTGGTTGTAAGCTGCTGCATAACATGGAAACTCCTCAACCCGGATTAGAACGAGTGAAATTTCTCTGATTTCACAACGGACCGGATTACGTCGTGCGATGACACTTGATTGTTGCATTGCATGAAAATATTTGTTTGATAACCCTGTTTGTGCTTGTATGCATTCATGAGTCTCTAATTCAACTTACTGAGCTGTAGTTGCTTATATTCTTATAGATCCTTTTGTAGGTTTTGATTTCTGAACAGTTCAAGTACTATGCCGCCCTACAATTACCCAGAGGTTAGTCCATTGGAAGCCAGGGGTGTGAGGATCAAGTTACTTAGTATAATGTGTAACTAGAGTGACCATGTGATTAGGAATGAAAGACTGTTAGTTATTATGTAATCTAGTGAACTGATATGTTTATGTAAAACTTCCTGGGAAGCTCTATGGACTTATATATATAATATTGTACATGTTATTAAAAATTTGCACTATTTATCATAATTGTAGTTTAATTGTTAATCGGACTGTTTACTTCAAAGCGAGGAGTCGTCGACGCCTTATATAGGTCATGTCTATGGTAGGCACTGTGAGGCCAGTTGCTATCATAGAATGGTTTGCACGGCAGAATTGTTGCGACTCTGCAACTTCGGGACGAAACATGTGTCTATTGTAAAATATTAATAAATAATGAGAAAATAATAAATAATAAAAGTAAAAGTAATAATAATAATTATTATAATAAGTCTAAAATCTCAGAAATAGGTAAAAATGAGTAACTAAGGTAAAATATGCTTAAAATAATAAAATTATCAACTATATGATTTAAATAATTATTAAATCATAAATATATTTAAAAAAGCTAAAATTCATATTTTATAACTTTTGAATTAAAATAATAAATTTTATGATATTTTTATATCATAGTTCAAATTGCAAGTCACAACGTCCAAAATGAATCTTGCTATGAGAAAATACAGTCGAAAACGATTAAAATAGATTATAAGTTAATAACGATTCGAGTTAAAATAAAAAAAGTTATACAGGATTCGATAAAAAACTCAAATCGACAATTTTGGTGTAATTAGGTGAAGTAAACCTTATAAATTACGATACTAGTTTAGCTTTAAATTTCTAAACTTACAAATTTTTATATTCCTTATTTTCAAGTGATCTTGACCTTGACCTTGAGCTGCCACCAGATTATGACGACCTTCGAGTCACCTATAGCTGAATAAGTTTTCCTAATGATTCCATACTTGTTTGTGCTTATAATTAGTGAATATAAATGATGATTAATAATTGAATGTTGTATGAGGTTGGGTTATACTTGTGTATAATAATTGCTTATTAATGATAAATTTACTTTAAAGTGTGATAACGTATTGATTATTGCATGATAGATTCATTAGGACTTGATTGTTTACGACTTTATTGATCATTGAATAATAAGATCTAATTTTACTTGACTTAAAAAAGTTAAACTGAAACATGTATAATCATACACTACATAACTAATTTTGGCTGTCACATTACACGAAGGTAGCGAGAGGCCATACGTAGATTGATTATTTAATTGTTATAGATTTCGTATGGTGCACACATACGATATGACCTTACTTTGGCCCGCGAGATTACTAGGCATTGGAGGTGCCAACTGCTTAGTTAAGGGATGAGTTTAGAGGCTTCCGTTTAGGGGTGAGTGAGGGCTACGTGAATTTACTCACAATCATATGTAAAACTCGTTTTTGATAAAACTGATAATGGATATACAATTACATTTTAAATACAAAACGTAGAGTTTCGTTATGAGATAAGTTCTAATATGATACTCGGATCTTATTGTGCAGATGTATCTCTAACCCTGACTTCGGAGAGCGTTAAATTTGAGTTACATGCAATATCTAGTCACTTGCATATATTTGTTTAGCATACTGGTTAACATGCATTCATTTGATTAAACTTAATTATTATATAACTTGATTGCTGTATAGTTTAGGGGATTATTTCACTAAGCTAATTAGCTTATACCCTTATAGTTTTCTTTCGCAGACTAAGTTGTTCTTGGAGTCAGGCCATCGCATGCCTAAGGTTAGTTGTTCATCAAGGGGTTGATGTAAGAGTAGGACGTGTTCAGAGTGTTCACATGATAGTTTATCTAGATTACAGAGCTGAATATGTGATAAACTGATATTAATTTGAGTTAAAAGTTCTAAAGGCCTTATATTTATAAATTCTTATATAAATAGGTTATGTTTTATATTTCTGTACCTTATTATTGTTACATGAAATGATATTACTTATACTTACGCAACTCTTAGTTGTTAGCTGTAGCTGTAGCTGTAGCTGTAGCTGTAACCTTGTGTATCGTATAAAGGGTCGTCAATTGTAAGGGAATTCAATCTATAGTCCTTTATACGATATACGGTAACTGCCACGACTAGCATCCTCGGGTCGTGACAAATGACCCAAATTGGGTCATTTGTAAAGAGGTTACCTATATTTTATTTTTTAATAAAGTTCTAACCATGTTATTTAATTTTCTATTAATTACATATTTAGTTATATACCTACGTTTTATAGGTAGGAAAAAGATTAATTAAGTAAGTTAATATTACTAATATATTATTCATATAATTTAATAAATATAATGAAAATACTAAGAAATGTAGAAAATAAAAATAAAAAGAAAAAAATCTGATGTGTTAAGATTCATAATTTCTAAAACTATTCCTAAATTAGATTTGTCATGTAGTTATTTCATTCTAAAATCACACACACACACACACATACACACACACACACATACATATATATATATATCAATTTTAGGTGTCCCTACAATCATTTTCATTGCATCTTTTTAAATGTACAACTTTGCATTCTAGAAATGTTCTTCTCATTTCAATACTTTCCTTGTGCATTTCAGGATCAAGCTTTAAGTATACTTTTTTCTTCATCTCAATTGCATTTCTGGTCTATTGAAAATTTTGACTCCATCAATTTGGTAGATTTTCATGATATACCATTTTATCTTAATGCTGCTTTATCTTTATTTTCCAAAATAAGGTTGTTGCTGTAGATCAAAAGAGGCCTCACTTATTTTCTTTGTTTAGTTTTCATCTATGCTTCATCATCTTTTAGTTTTTCATCTTGTAAGAATTATTCTTTTCCTTTTCTTTTATAATGGTGGGTCTTAAGCTATAATTTTTCTTGCAATTTTCCAATAGGTAGTTGTCAATCACCCCATTCGACAAGTGCTATGGTTTTTTTATTTGCTTTTCTTTTTTTTTTTTTCAAATTTTATGCAACTTTTTTTAATTAAATTGTATAAGTATATATTTAGAAATATTAGTTTACTTAATTAATTTTTTGCCTACCAATAAAATGTTGACATGTGTCAAAATTGATAATTAACAAAAATTAAATAAGACAAGTCATCTCTTTATCAAAAAATGAAACATAAGTAACCTCTTTGTAAATGACCCAAAACACACATTATCTCTTTATAATTAACCCTATACTTTTTTACATAGTCAATACTTAGCTTTCATATTTTATCAAACATTATACTTATACATGATATCTAGGCTAAAGTTAAGAAAATAAAGAAACCTTATTAGAGATTGCTATAGTGTAATGCCTCGTTCTCAAGGTGTCTAATATACGCATACAAGGTGGTATTAGGCAATTGCACTTATTAAATGATAATATAGTGGACAATGGAGTCTAAAGTTATTGATCCTTTAAGGACTGTACACTTACTCACCTATGCTCTACTATTTTATTAAAAGGAGATATAGAATTCATGGTTACAATAAGGGAATTAAATTTTAATTAAAAGAAAATAAAATCAATTAACAATCAATAAGAAACAAAGAGAACAATTAGGAAACCCTAAATAACCGTAAGGATATATAAACTTTGTTTTACCAAGAAATTAACATGCAATAATTGTAAATTGGAGGAATTCAATGAATCAATTAATAAGAATTGATTCATTGTTAATTCTTAATCATAACTATACTCAATCTAAATCGTTTTTACAATAGAATAAGTTATAGTAACATGAAGAATAGGAATTCCTTAACACTTAATATAATAAATCAATTTCAGAAAAAATTTATAACTTATTGCTAAGATTATCGTAATTTCCTTTAATTATAGTAAATCTATTCATGCATCTAGTCTCAAAACCTTAGCACTCAAAATCAAATAATCATGTTGTAACTTTAGAAATAACAACTTAACAATACAAAACATACAATAAAATTAATAAGAAATAAGGAATACTATTAGAATAAACAAAATGAGTATGCTACATGTTAATTCAAGGCTTCTCAAGTCTATATATCTAATAATCTACCTAGAAACAAAATAAAAGTACAAATTTGCATAAATAAACTCATAAACTTGTAAAAAATTCTATTGAAGACTTGTTTTTGTTCTCTTTTGGTCATCCTCCTCTTTTTATGTGCATCTAGCTTCCTATTTATAAAGGTATGACAAAACAACTCTTCATTTGGTAAGTTTTAAAGATCATGGAATGATCACATCTAAGGATCATAGGGTGGACTGGGGACATAGATTTCTCCTTGTATGAATTCTTTAAAAACTTAGTTAAAATCTTTAATGAAGGGATTACGATTAGGAAACATGACTGTAGACTTCACATATGGTCCTCTTTAAACTCCAATCCTTGACAAAATTCTCTTTTGACGCTTATCATTATTAAGTTATTTTTAAAATCAAGTGAAATTCTTCTAAAAAAATCTCATAATCCTCATTCTTTTCATTTCATTGCTCCTTTAATGCCTTGAAATCAACAAATGACTTAATTAAGTATTAAAATGATTAAAATCACCATAAATAGACTAAAATGGCTATAAAAATATAACAAAAAATATATGTAAAATTACACTAATCAAATCTCCTTATACTTAAACATTTGCTTATCCCTAAGTAAACTAATCAATTCTTAACAATTGTTTAAAAAATCAAGACAAGCACAATTAAGTTTACTAAGTACTATTCAAGATATCGAAAAAATTATATTAACCCTGATATATGTCATGATTCCATGCATTCCTGTAAAACTTTTACCAATATCCTTGGCGATTTCTATAATCTTTCCTTTCTTACCTTCTTAATGCATCAAAAATATAAATATAGGAATTAAACAACTAATTCATGTAAATTAAAGTTAACTCACATTGTTTAACTAAAGATTTGCCCTTAAATTAGTTCCTGTATTGCGTAATCAGACAAGAAACATACACAACCCCTTTACACTTAGCTAGGATGTATACAAATCTGTCCTTAACCTTGCTAAGTGCTATAATTAAGAGTAAACACATTTTGTATCTACTTATCCCCTGATCATCTCTCTCATATACAGTTTTGTTGAGGGACTGTTCAAATTAGTTTCTAATCATTTTACTAAAGCTTATTAGTATCGAGAAATTACCTTGCTCTTCTAATGGAACAGGGCCAATTCTTGCTAATATCGGTCTTATATTTTCATTGATAGTGGAAAAGAACCTTACTCTTTTAAGGGACTAAAGTTGATCCATATCAATTTTCTTTTCTCATTATCATTTTTTTTAAGCATATTAGTAGTAAGAAAGAATCTTGCTCTTTTAAGAGACCAAGGTTAATCCATACCAACTACTTCTTATCATTTTATTTTTATTCACACCTTTAACTATTTTAATTTTGTTAGGGAATCTACAAAAGATAAGTTTCATCTACTTATTTACTTAAGATTATAAAGCTTTAAAGAATCAAAGGGGGATAATCATACATCCAAGTAAGCTTTGCGAATAGCAAATGATTAGTAGTTGATCAACAATTTATTATTTTATTATTGCCTTGGAATCTCGAGCTAATGGTATGTAATTTTGCCTCATAAGAATTCTACGACTCAATTCAAACAACGTGCAAAACACACAATAGTGATTAAGAAAACTTCATACAAGGACTATTCACACATGATATCTCTTAACAAAAGAGGGTTGCAAACTTGAAAAAAATTGGAGTTAAAATTAAAGCACAATTGATACCTTAAATAATAATATAAGGTATACTTATTCTGTCATACCTCTTCCCTACACTTAAGATAGTACGTTGTCCCCAATATACTTAGAATAAACCATACTAAAAGTTTGCTAAAAGAAAACATAAAAAGCATAATGGAGAAGAGAATATTAAAGAGACGATATCCCCTTAAATGAGTGTAAATCATGCTCATAGAAATTGTCCTCATCCTCAAAATCTAAATTAATGGTATTATTCTTTTCCTCCTCCTTTTCATCTTCCTTCTCTCTACCCCCAAACCCATCCATTTTGCGACATCAATCAATTCTTCTTCTATAGGTGGAGGGATTTTTTTCTTAACTTTATCAATAAGAATGTTATAAAAGTCCATCAACCTTGTTTATTGGTGAAACAATCTCTTCATGGATTGCTAGAAGAGTGCTTGGGATATCACCAACTTTTGAACCTCACTTTTTAATTTCTTTACTTCATGAACCAAGCTATCTTGGTTAATGGATGCTTTATTCTCTTTTCCTTTTAGGTGTAGTCTTACCAATGTCATTCAAGAGGAGTCTCATTTAATAGAAAGTCGAAAATGACATTAAGGTTACAATCCTTCATCATAGTCAATTGGAGGCTACCACTAAGAAGTTTAAGTTTCTTTGCTTAGATGGTAACATATGACCTATATCCAATTTAGTTAATAAGTACAGCGATGGCTTTGTGCCACATGTAAAAAGCTAAGACTACTATTGAGTTGCTTGGGTAACCCTCTACAAGACTATAGAGGTAGAAGACTTCATGCATCGCTATTACCCTAGTGCTTCTTCCTCTCCTACTAATAGCATGGGTCAGAAACTAGTAGAGGATTTGATGTGTGGGATTTTTCATGTGAGATCTTCTAGCAAACTTAAGGTTATACATTTTTCCTCCAGTTAGTTTTTGCTAATAGTTTGCGAGGTTGACTCCACGTAGAAGTTCTTAGGCTAATATGTAGAACTCAAGAGATTAAACAAATTCTTTTTCATAAGCCTTATGAACACTTTGAATTTGGCTATAGAGAGAGTGAATTTGGTGTTTCACAAAAGGAAAGACAATGAGTTTTAGGCTACACATGAAATTTAGTCATGTTTTATTAAGAAGGTAATAAGGAACTTTGTGAGTTCCTTATAGACCAGTTCTTGGATACTCAGCAATTTCTCGTAACTTCCCTTCTTTACCATAGCTCTAATCTCAGTCTCCATATTAGCTTATTTGATTATTTCCTAATCAAGGAAACTTGATCTTGGGAAACTCTTCTTATTGAGTACCTCAAATCTTGCTTTATGGTTAAGATTTTCAAACTCAAACATGGGCTTAGGCTATGGTGGTAAGATTGTTAGTAGCTCATCTTTTAGGATAGGTTGGAAAGAGGCCCTTCTAGTGTTATGACAAGTGGTGGTTTTGGAATGTAAAGCAACCATAGATATGAATAAGAGATTTTTCCTCACACTTAAGGCTTTGGCTGTGGTAATAAGGGTGTATTAAGGAGGAAGATAATTTACATAACAGCAGAAATTGGTATAAATAAAAACATACCTATTCTATTATTGCCCCCTAAAAAAGAAACTTGTTCTTAATAAACATAGTAAGTGTACAATCACTATAATAGGTAATAAACAAGCTAACTAGAATTCTTTTAATTTTTGACATGGCTTAAGGAGGTAATGTATTGAAAAAAGGAAAAGTGATTCTTTAGTAGGAAAAAGTTAAATTAGGAAATTTTGAAGTAATAGAATTATGAAGGACTCGAATAGGGCTAGTTGTGAATGATATTATTTGACCACGGTCAAGATCGCAAGCATTATCTTTGGTTGTAGTATTGCCCTTAATTTTTTTTCTTCATTTAGAAATGTTATTTTTGATGAGAAGATCATGGCCGTGATCCTTGCCTATGGTTCTCTCTGACCCTTTTTCAAATTTTAATTTAAATTTCTGCTGAGATGATCATAGGTAAGATCATAGGTGTGATCTTTGACTATGGTCTTCTCTAACACCCTTTTTACCTTTTTGATGCAATGGACTTTATGCCCTAGTATGGATATATAAATCATGAGTCAAACGTACGATTCTACAAGTTTATAGTTTTATGTTGTTTTTCTTAGTTAAAATGGATGTAGCATTGTTAAAGTATAGATTTTAAGTAAAATTATTAATTTTAATTTATGATTCTACAAGTTTACAATTTTATTGATTTTACACAATTCTGTATGATTCTATCGATTCTATAAGTTCAAATAAATAGTAAAATTACGATTTTGATGACTATGCCTAGTTCATGATCACCATCTTTACTTTCTTCTCCTTGGCAATTTCAACTTCTTTTTGAGTGATTTCAACCCATAACACTTTGGAGGATTGTTAAAAGTGGAGTGTATTAAACTATCATATAACCCAAACAAAATCAAAATAAATGAAATGAAAAGACACAAAGAATAAAAATAACTTGGGTTATCTCCTAAGAAGGGCTTTTGTTTCACATTGTTTACTCGATGAGTTAAGATAAAGGCTACCCATTTTCATGAATTAGTGGAGGTTGAACTTAGCATGGTTTTCATGATCAAACTCTCCCCCTTTAGTACAAATTAAGTTAGTGCCCATTCACCTCAAATGTTCTTCACTTGGGGTTTAAAATCTCTACCGTTCTATACGAGAATATTCTTGAGTTTCCATAGGCCATTTCATTTTATTCTATAAGCTCATTTAGCTGAACTTTCTCGTATTCACTTGTACTCTCAAATTAAGGTTAGCATCCTTTTTGGCTTAGTAAGCTTTGTATTCAATTTATATAGGTAAGTGACATGCTTCCCATACACTAGTTAGTATGAAGTTGTTCCAATCAATGTCTTAAAGGTCATTCAATATACCCAAAGAGCATCATCGAACTTCTCTAACCAATCTCTTCTATTATGCTCAATTATTTTCTCTAAAATTCTTTTTAGGTCCTTGTTTGCCACTTCTACTTGTTCACTTGCTCGAGGGTAGTACGGGGTTATAATCTTGTGCATAATACCATATTGCTTTGATAACTTTTACAATTGAATGTTGCAAAAGTGGGTTCTTCACTCGCTAATTAGTACCTTGGGTGCACCAAATTGGGAAAATAAACTTTTCAAGAACTATTTCACCCCCAGCATCATTAATTGGTAGATCTTAAGCTTTTACTCATTTGAATACATAATCCACTTTTATTAGGATATACTTATTCCCGTTTAGATTAAAAAACAATCCCATGAAGTTAATTTCTTAAATGTCAAACTTCACAAATCAATATTGGATTCTACGGCGTTTCATCTCTCTTAGATATATTCCCTACTTTTTAACACCTATCACATAGTTCCATGAATTTCTGGGAATCCCTGAATAATGTTGGCCAATAAAAACTGGACTCGAAGACTTTGTACGTTATTCTATTTAGGTTAAATGTTCTCTAGTTAGGCCTATGTGACAATGATCTAAAATTTGCTAACCTTCTACATAAGGTACACATCTACGAATTATTAGATCTGTAAAAATCTTAAGCAAGTACAAGTGATGTATCTTCGAGCTCATATGTACGAAGGCTACACTACAACAAATAGAAATAAGAAAATAAGGGGCGGAAGGGAGGGGAGGGTGGGGTGTAGGGGTGGTGTTTAGCAAATCTAAATGGCTACTAACTAGATATGACACACCAACAAATCCCACTAGGCCTAATCCTAACACTCAATATGACACATGAATGTAGTATTAAGGTCGCTTGCTACTAACTCTTACTAAAGGAACTAGATAAGAGCTTAAGGATAAGAGAAAAGACACAACTAAGTGCTCTCAAAGGGATAATGTCTATATTCAATGATGTAGAGTGATGATGCCTGCATACAAGCAAATTGGGGTTTATGTACTTACCCTACTAGGGTTATAACACATAAATGAAAAGATAGAAAGAATAATTTACAATGTGATACATAAGACATGCCAAAAAAGGGTAAAAAGGATAAAGAATATTTTACGCAAAAAAAGTAAAGAATCCTTCTAGAATGTTGTGCTAAAAGACACGTGTTAAGAAGTGATTAGAAGCTTATAGTGTGGTTAGTTATGTTGTAACGAATTGTAAGGCCGCATTTCAATCACAGTATCCTGCTCGAATGAAGTCAAAAGAAAGTCAATAGTCAAAGTTAACTTAGATTAGTTCAAGTCAAAACTTAGGTACTAAAGAGTATTTTAATCCTCTCTAAGTCAGGTTTCTCGATAGCTCGACTTGGTCTGGCATTTGAAGTTGGTCGGCTTGAGCACTATTTGAATCATGATAAAAGCTTAATAATAGGCATAGCTGCTTGGATGCTTAGAAACTATGTTGGCACTTACAAAAGCTTGGCACTGAGGTTGGTACTAGTGTAAAAGATGGAGATCAGAATAGGAATCTTCATCTTGAATGGGGTTACGAGCTAATATTCTCCGTATGAGTCCTTATAATCCTTAGACTCAGCTGTGCATTGGAAAGATTTGTCCTCAAATCTGAAGAGGTCCTTAGCTCTTACTCTATCCTAGCATTTGCTAAGTTTTCTTCAGGTTAATGGATAATCAGGTCGGATATATTAAAGGTGGAGGAAACTCCATAGTTCTCAGGTAATTTAATCTAGTAAGCGTTGCACTTGATATTCTTTAAGACAATGGACCATCAGCTTATGGAGATAACTTGCTTTGTTTGAGGTGCGAAAATCATTCTTAGCTAAGGTGTATCCATATTAAGTCTCCTGGTCTAAAAGAAACAATTTAGGGCCTACGATTACCTATCTCTTGTTGTCTCTTATTGAACTTAGTGATCTTTCTTACCATAACATGATGCAGTTCTTGTGATTCTTAGGCTCAGGTGACTCTAATTTAACTCTCTTCAGTAGTTGTGAAGGTACTAATCAAATCTAGGGGAATAGTGGAATTGAAACCATAGATGACCTCAAAAAGAGTCTTCCCAATGGCACTATAGACAATTTGGTTATATGCAAACTATACAACTGGTAGATACAAATCCTAATCTTTTTAATTTCTTTCCTATGATAGCTCAGAATACAGTACCTAACGTCCTATTCACAACCTTAGTTTAACTATCAATTTAAAGATGGCTATTAATGCTAAACACAAGTTTAGTTCTAAGTCTTCTCCAAAGTGTCTTCTAAAAATAGTTTAAGAATTTTGTGTTCTGATTTGACACAATAGTCTTTGGTACTATATACAGTTAGACAACTTCCTATAAAAATAAATCAACAATATATAAAACATTGTTAGTTTGATAGTACGAGATAAAGTGTACCATTTTGCTAAAGTGGTCCATTATAACAAAGATTGAATCCCTTTCTCTAGATGTCTGGGGTAACCTTAAGACAAAGTCTATCCTTAGGTTAACCCATAATTAGGTAAGTGTAGGTAAAGACATATACTCTCCATGCGACTCTTTCTTTCCCTTAGCCCTCTTGCATACTTCACAATTAGCAACTACCTTATAGACATCCTTGACCAAACTTGGATAATAAAAGTTTTCTTTCAATAGATTGACTGTTTTGGTCTCTCCAAAATGATCAAATAATTCACCACTATGAGCTTTCCTCACCAATAGCTTGTGTGTGGAACAACTCAGTATGTATAGTCTTCTTTCTTTGAACAGATAGCCATCCTTGAAATAACATCCTCTAATAGCAACTCCTTCTTTACATTACTTAAGAATAGGACCAAAATGGGGGTCATGAGCATACTGCCTAGTAATTTCGTTTGTAGGGTAGTTAGTAAGGTTTGTCGATGTGACAAAACATTAAGACCACCTTGGTTCTACCCTTCTGATGTTGGATCACATAAGAAAAACCTTCCATAAAGTCTAGCTACTTTTCTTACCTTTATGAAAGTTTATGCTACCTCCCAAGATGCTTCAAGGACTCATAGTCCATATATATCACAAACTCGTATGGTTATAGATAGTGTTGCCATATAGTAAGAGCTTAGAATAGTGAGTATAACTCTTCCTCATACACAAAATAATTCAGTGTGACATCAATAAGCTTCTTACTATGGTAAGCAACTGGTCAACATTCCTATTAAGACTACACTAATGCTAATGCTAATGCCTGACACATTACATTCTAATTTAAATGGCTTGTCAAAATCTGACAGGGATAAGACAAGAGCGGTAGTGAGCTTCTCTTTGATCCCCATGAAACTCTGCTCAGCTCAGTCATTCCATTGGAATCTCTTACTCTTTTTCATTAGTTTAGTCAAGTGGGCTATAATTAGATTAAAGTTTTTAATGAATCACTTATAGAAGGAAGAAAGACCATGAAAACTTCGTACTTTAATGATATTTTTCGATGTTAGCCATTCCAAAATAGCTTAGACCTTTTCCTCATCTTCTTAGATTCCTTCTCTAGATACTACATACCCAAGAAAAACAACTTCACTTTCACAACACATACATTTCTTTAGGTTCCCATACAACTTCTCTATTTGTAAAATATTAAAATCAACTCAGAGATGATGAACATGGTTGTCCAAGTTGTCACTATATACTAATATGTTGTCAGAGTACATGACCATACATCTTTTGGTCAAAGGAGCAATCACATGGTTCATAAGCTGCATAAATGTGCTCAACAAATTTGTGATAGGAATCAATCCCATAGACCGATTACGCATAGCCAAGCTAAAGGACTCCAAAGACTTACTTGGAGAATACTAGCTCAAGGCCATAGCTAAGATGGGGATTCCTATCCCGAGCTGATCTCTTATCGACCTGACCATCAGATCTTTACATGGGTTAGTTTTACCCCTATTTAACAACGGAGCTTTTTCCTAAGAGATAAGCTAAGAGTAGCTAAGGCCAGCTTTCGATCCGACCACAAGCATCTAGCCCTGAATCAAGTTGACTTCTCTTTAAAAGAACTAATTAGTTCTTGACCTGTTCCACATCTAGTTGGCCCTTGATGATAAGCATTACTCTGTTTCCACCTACCTTATACCACATTTCTCCCATCAAGACACTAAGTGACGTATATCTTTAGATACGACATTCTAGAATGATTCTTTCCCCTTCACACTGAATATTCTTTATCTTTTTTACCCTTTCAGTATAACTTATGTAACCTAGTTGTAGAATACCCCTTTATCTTTTCATACATTTAAAGTAACCCTAGTGAACCAATATATAAACCCCTTTCTTTCTTGTATGCAGAATCATCCAATCGATACAAAAATTGTTCACTTAAGTAACCTTATTGTTCTTATTATCATTTTAACTCTTATCTATTTCCTTTAATGAGGAGTAGTGGTGAATGACCCTTCAGTTTGGACTGGTACATCATATCCATTGGATTGTTGGCCAAGTAAGATCGAGTGGTGTGTCATATCTATTTGGTAACTGGTTAGACTTTGCTAAACACCCCCTCCCCCTACCCCTTTTTGATTTCTTGGTTTACTTTGTTGTGGTTCCTCTCTGTGTATCCAACCCCAAAGACGCATCAATTGCACTGTATTCCTTCCGTAGCTACTACAATGTGTTGGTGTGACAATAAGAGTGATTTATTGTTACTTAGTTTTTACTCTATTTCTTATTGTGAAAGCAAGGCAAGTTTGTTTCTATTCCATCTGAGTGACTATTAAGTATTGAAGTTGTTAGCAAGTTGTTAATCCATTTAAAAAGTACTATACCACGTCATTGGTGACTAAAGTAGTGGTGCTCAACCTGGTCGAGGACATAATGGTAGTAACACCCTAGGGTCAATTGACGATAAATATGACAGACTCACAAACCTTGTTGAAAGTTTAGTTACTGCAATGTAAGTTAATAAACAACTACTCCAAGGTTTATGGCAGCAAAACCCATAGGAAAACACCCCTAAGAGACATTATGGCCAAGGCAATTTGACCAATTGCCTAATTCAACTGCCATGAGCTAGAGGAGTAGTAGATAGAGCTACTAGACGAAGATTAGAATTGGGGAAGATTGGGGAAAATGATAAGGAGATGGATGTTGAATGGTTTGGTAAAGAAGAAGAAGTTGATTATTACCGAGCATAGAGATGAGAACGTTGAGTCCCTCAAAGATTAGATAATGTCAAGTGAAAATCCTTGCCTTCAGTGGAAGTGGAGATGCAAATTAATACTTAGAGTGGGAAGAGAAGGTCAAGAAAGCATTTGAATGTTATGGTTATGAAGATGCCATCAAGTTCTAACTTACTACATTGGAGTTTACTGGGTATACCACCATGTAGTGGAAGAATCTAATTGTAGCTAAAGTAAGAGATGGAAGATGAGGTGTTAGAACTTAGGATGAGATGAAAAGGTTACTAAGAAGATGATTTGTGCCCGAGACTTACCTATAAGATACGTTTACAAAGTTACAAGAGCTTCGCTAAGGAAGCCGATATGTTGATGACTACATGAGAGAGTTCTAGATGTTAATGATCCGAGTCAACGTGGAAGAACTCAAGACCTGTGTGGTATCAAGATTCATTTATGGGCTCAAGTATGAGATTTACAATGTCATGGAGGCATAGAGGTTTTATACATTAGAAGAGGTCATTTAGATAGCATAGAGGGTCGAAAGGCAAAGAAGAAGTGTTCCAAGCCGAACTAGGCCGACATTCTTGTAAGTCCCAGTACAACACCAACTTGAATGGGCTAAGCTAAAGAGGCTAATCAAGGCCAAGGATAGGAATAACCAATTTGAAGACAGCTGAGTAAGCTAGTAGGGACAAGCAAGTCATCCAGGCCGAGCTGAGATTAGGTCACCCCTAAGGATATATGAGAAAGGGAAAACCTCCAGATAGAAGATTAGTAAGGTAAAATGCTTTAAATGCTTGAGCTTCAAACATATGGCCACTAAGTGTCTAAACCGACGCATCATGGTACTTCAAAGAGATGTAATGGATAGCATCGACAAAAGTGAGCTTAAAAAAGGAGATGTTGGAAAACTCGAGGCCGAAGAGGAAGAAAAAACCTGTGTTTATATTGACCAGGGAGAAGTGATGACTCTAATCTTGAGATGAATACTAAGTTCCTTGCCAAACCTTGAGGAGGACTAGAGGGAGAATCTATTCCATACCAAATGTATAGCCAACGACCAATTATGCCCGATCATAATGGATGGAGGAAGTTGTACTAATGTGGTTGCACAATCCTTTTTATAGAGGCTAGGCCTACTAACCTCAAAGCATCCCTAACCTCATAAGCTACATTGGCTTCATATTAAAGGTGCTTTACACATAATTGAACAAGTGACCATATCGTTCAATGTTGAGAATGTATACAAGGACGAAGTAATGTGTGATTTGTCCTTATAGGAGCTTCACATCTACCGCTTGGAGGACCTTAGTTGTTTAATCAACGTGTTACGCACGACGAGTATAAGAATACCTATGCCTTTGTTAAGGATGGAAGGAAGGTTATGTTGTAACCTCTAACCCCATCCCAAGTAAATGAAACTCATAACTAGCTCACCCGAGTTACTAAGAAGAGGACTTTAGTTATGAGCCGAAGAGAGCTCCAATTTGCTAAGAAGACTGATGAGCTGATGTTCCTGTTGGTTAGGAAATTGTTAAAGGTAAGGGAATTATAGGATGTCCTAGAAGAGATCCGAAGCTTGCTATAAGAGTTTTCTAACCTATTTCCAGAAGAATTGCCTAGAGGACTGCCACCAATCCGAGGCATAAAGTACTATATTAATCTACAGCCAGGCGCCACCTTATCAAACTAACCTGCATACAGGATAAACCCTAAGCACACTGCTAAGCTGGAAAGATAGGTGGACGAACTCATAGAGTGAGGATACGTCAGGGAGAGCATGACCCCTTGTGTTATACCAATTATACTCATTCCGAAGAAAGATTGCTCATGGCACATGTACATCGACAGCCAGGCGATCATCCGAATTACTGTTAAGTACAGATACTCAATACCGAGGCTCAATGATATGTTAGATGAGCTTCATGGTGATAAAATATTTTCGAAGATTGATTTGCGGAGTGACTACCACCAAATTTGCATGAGGACAGACAATGAATGGAAAACTGCCTTTAAGACTAGGCACAGACACTATGAATAGTTGGTTATACCGTTCGAGCTTACCAATGTGCCAAGCACGTTAATGAGATTAATGAACCATGTAATGCGGCCCTTAATTGGAAGATGCGTGGTCGTGTACTTTGATGATATATTGGTATACAGTGTTGACCTGAATGACCATGTTCAATATCTTCATGAAGTATTTGACATTTTACAAATCAAGAAGTTATATGGGAATGTAAAGAAATGCATGTTTTTCTAAAGAGAAGTAATATTCTTAAGGTTTGTAGTATCAGGGCAAGGAATTCGAGTAGATGAAGAGAAGATCGGAGCTGTTCTGGAATGACTGATGCCAAAGAATGTCACTGAAGTTGGAAGTTTCCATAGCCTAGCTTCTTTCAATAGGCAATTTATTAAGGACTTCGGCACAATGCTACCCTATTGACTGAGTTGACTAAGAAGAGTGAAGGATTTAGGTAGAATGATCAACCTAGATAGAGATTTATAGAAATCAAAGAGAAGCTTACCTCGAAACCTATCCTTTCACTACTAGATTTTAACAAATCCTTTGAATTGGAATGCAATGCATTAGGGTAGGAATTAGGGTTGTCTTAATGCAGGAATGATGACCTATCTCCTACCATAGTGAGAAACTTAGTGGTCTTACTCTAAACTATTCTATGTATGAGAAGGAGTTGTACTCCCTTTTCCAAGCCCTTATTGTTTGGCAATATTATTTATTGCTACGAGAGTTTATTATTTATATAGACTATGAGTCTTTGAAGCATCTTAGAAGTCAAAATAAGCTTTTGAGGAGGCAAGCCAAGTGATTAAAGTTTATGGAAGGGTTCTCATACGTTATTTGGCATAAGAAGGAAAGCGCAAATGTGGTCATTGATACTCTGTCATGACGATAAACTCTATTGGCCACTTTACAGACAAAATTATTGGGATTCCCACTCTTTACTAAGTAGAATGCTAATGACCCTTACTTTGGTTCTATTATTGAACAGTGTTGAGAAGGAATAATTGTTGGAGGATATTATCTCAAGGTTATCTATCTATTCAAGGACCATAGGCTATGTATTCTAAATTGCTCCTTGCATGAGCTATTGGTCAAGAAAGCTCTTAGTGGTAGACTTTCAAGCCACTTTGGGGAGGTCAAGACAGCTAATTTGTTGAAAGAGAACTTCTATTAGCCAAGTTTAGCCAAAGATCTTGATAAGGTAGTTGGTGGTTAGTAGTTGTGAAGTGTGTAAGCGTGCTAAGGGGGAGAGAGAATCCCATGGAGAGTACATGCCTCTGCCAACACTAACCTTACCTTAGGCCGACCTTAGCATGGAATTTTCCCTAGGGCTACCCAGGACATCTAGAGGGAAAGATTTTATTTTTGTTATAGTGGACTACTTTAGTAAGATGGCACACTTCATTCTATGCCATTGGACTAACGATGCTCTGTATATATTGTTGATCTGTTTTTGAAGGAGATTGTTCAACTACATAGAGTACTGAAAACTATAGTCTCAAATCGAGACACAAAATTTTTTATCTATTTTTAGAGGACTCTTTGGAGGAGACTTGGAACTAAATTTATATTCAACTCTAGTAGCCACCCTCAGACTGATGGCTAGATTGAAGTAGTAAATAAGACGCTTGACAATCTACTCAGAGTTATCGTAGGAAAGAACTTGCAAGATTAGGATTTATACTTACGAGTTATAGAGTTCACATACAACCGAATTATCCATAGCACTACTGGGAAGACCTTATTCGAGATCGTCTATGGCCTTAACCCTACCATTCCCTTAGATATGATTGGCATCTTAGCAGCTACTGAAGAGAGTTAATTTAGAGTGGACTGAGCTCAAGAATTACATAAGCTACATCGGTCTATAACCAGGAAGATTGCCAAGTTCAATTAAAGGTAGCATAAAATTGGTAGCTGAAGCCGTTGAACTATTTCTTTCCATCCAGGAGACTTAGTATAGATACATCTTAGTCAAGAATGATTCTTACACTTGAGACAGAACAAACTATCTCCTTGATTGAATGGTCCGTTTAAGGTCTTGAAGAAAATCAACTACAACGCTTACCAAATTGAGTTGTCTAATGACTATGGAGTTTCTTCCACCTTCAATATGTTCGATTTGATCCCTCACCAACCAATCGAAGAAGGCCCTATAAGTACCCTAAAAGAAAGAACAGAGACTGCTTTAGATTTGAGGACAAATCTTTTTTATCCCTAGGTAGATGATAAGAATTAACCTTACAGATTAATCACGCATAGCCAAGCTAGAAGGCTCTAAGGACTTGCTTGGAGGATACTAGCTTAAGGTCATAGCCAAGATGGGGATTCCTATCCTGAGCTAATCTTTTGCCGACTTGGCCATCCAATCTTTACATGTGTTAGATCCACCCCTATTCAGTAAAAAAGCTTTTTCCCAAGAGATAGCCTAAGCGTGGTCGAGGTGAGCTCCCGATCCGACCATAAGCATCCGGCTCCGAATCTAGTTGAATTCTCTTTAGAAGAACTTATTGGTCCCGAACCTGGTCCACATAAGGTAGGCCCTTGACCACAAGCGTTACTCTGTTTTCGCCTACCTTGTACCATATTTCTCCCATCCAAATGCCAAAGCGACACGTATCTTCTGACATGGCATGCCAAAATGATTCTTTCCTTTTCACACTAAATATTCTTTGTCTCTTATACCCTTTTAGTATATCTTATGTAACCTAGTTGTAGAATACATTTTTGTCTTTTCATACATGTAAAGTAACCCTAGTGGATGGGTATATAAACCCCCTTCTTTCTTGTATGCAGAATCATCCAATTGATATAAAAATTGTTCACTTAAGCAACCTATTGTTCTTGTTATCATTTGACTCTTATATATTCCCTTTAATAAGGAGTAGTGGTGAATGACCCTTTAATTCGAACCGGTGCATCATATCCGGTAGATTGTTGGTCGAATAGGATTAAGTGGTGTGTCATATCCACTCATAGAGACCATGCCTTCTCTTAAAAGTAATATTCTATTCATCACCAAGTCTTATGTGAATTTGATGATAGCTACTTCACAAATCAATCTTTGAGAATATATTAGCACCATGAAGCTTATCTAACATGTCATTGAACCTTAGTATTAGGTACCTGTACTCAATTATAATATAGTTTATAGCTTAACTGTTAATGCAAATGCACTACAATCCATCTCCCTTCGGGATGAGTAAAGCTGGTACAGCATAGGGACTCATGCTCTCCTTCACATAACCTTGCTCTATCAGCTCATCCACTTGCCCTTACAACTCGGCAACTTACTAGAGATCCATTTTATAGCTAAGTCAGTTTGGTAGGGCTATGCTTGGCCATAGATCATTATAGTGTTCTATGCTTCGAATTGGGGGTAATTCTTTAAGCAACTCTTTGAAGAACAAGTTGGAAAATTCATCAATCATTCTTTGGATCTCATTAGGAACATCTTCCAAACTTCTCATCTATAACAATCTTCTAATCAATAAAAACTTAATCTCATTAGCCTTGTCAACAGCTTAGTGCTCTCTTTGACTTATCACTAAAGCTTTCTTCTGGATAGCTTGGGTGAGCTGGTTATGGGTCTCATTTACTTGAGTTGGTGTTTTGGGTTGTAGTACGATCTTCTCTTCATCTTAACAAAGGCATAGGTATTTTTATATCCATTGTGAGTAACACGTTAGTTGAATAACTAAGGTCATCCAAGTAATAGATGTGAAGTTCCCATAGGGACAACATCGCATACCACTTCATCCTTATATACATTCCCAACACTAAAAGGTATGGTTACTTGTTCAGTAACGTGTAGAGTACCCTTATCATGAAGCTAGTGTAGCTTATACGGTCGTTTGTAGTTAGAGGTTAGTAGTCCCAACCTCTATATAAAAGGGCTATACAACAACGTTGGTATAGCTCCCCTTATCCATAGTAATGGTATACAACTATCCTCTAATGGTATATATGGTTTGAAACAAATTTGCCCTTTTGTTTTCTTCTAAGCTCAACAAGGAGCTCAACATCCGTCTTAGGAATAGTGTCATCATCTCTCCCTAGTTAGAATGGACATAAGTCTCCTCTTCCCCCTCAACTTCAACTCTTCTAACATTCTTTTCTTCCTTTAGCTTGCTCTCATTGGTGTTATCCATCACATCTCCTCAAAGCACCATGGTACATCGGTTCGAACACTCAATAGTGATGTTTCCAAAAACCTAATCATTTGAAGCGCTTCACCTCACTCATCTTCTGTCTAAACATCTATCCTTTCTCATATGTCCTTAAGGTCTGCCTATCCTTAACTCAACTCTTCAAGCTTACTCGATTATCACCAGGTTGGCCATGTTTTTCCTTGGCTCGGCATGAGTAAGTTAGCGCGGAATAAAAGCTTGGGAAAAAGTCGGCCCAAGTCGATTTAAAGCATTTCTCCTTTGTTTTTCAACCCTTTACGCTACTTTAATGATCTCTTCCAATATATGGAACCTTCATACTTCCACAATGATGTGAATGTCATATTTGAATTCGAAAAGAATCTCGATATAGTATGAGCCTCGGGTTCATCCATGTTCACTTGGATCATCAACATCTAAAATGCTCTCACAAATCATTAAAAAATTAGTTTCATTGATGAAGCTCTTACAACTTGGCAAAGTTGTCCTACAAGTAAGCCTTAAGTACAAATCTTCCTCATAACAAGCTCTTCATTTCTTCCTAAGTTCGCAAACCTTGTCGTCCATCTCTCATCTTAGCCACATTCAGATTCTTCTATCACATGGTTACATATCTATTGAACTTAAGTGCAACAAGTCAAACCTTAACCACATCTATATACTAATAACAGTCAAATCCTTTATCAACTTTTTCTTCCTACTTTAAATATTCATCTACTAAACCAATAGGTTATTGTGTGTGATTTTGATGAAAACAAAACCATACAAGTTACGTTAAATTAATTATTGATTATGAACCGCTTTGCAAAGCTTATAAAAACATGGTTAATTTGATAAAGGACTTGAATTATCTTTATAACACTATGTTTTGCATGATATCTTTGTAATATAACTTGATTAGATTAAGTTTGAAATTCTTAAAAGAAGTAAAAGGGATGAGAACTACTTGTTGTATCTTAGTGTGTGCTCTTCAATTGTTTTGGTATGAACCGTTTGATTGGTAGCCACAGATTAGTGGTAGGTGATGGACTGTACTGCTGGTTATCCTTGGATTGTTTAACTAGTTGCTATAGATCAGTGGCAGGTAATAGACTGCACAGTTGGTTGTCCTTAAACCGTTCGGCTGGTTGCTGTAGGTCAGTGAGCTATGTTGGACCATGCAACTAGTAACCTGAAGACCATCCAAATGGTGACCTTATTTGAATGAATTGTCTGACTAGTCCATATAGAAAAAGAGTTGTTACAGAACATTAAATGAAGAGAGAAGTGGACTAAGGATTGTATTTTCTTAAGAGGCTATAAATACAAATTGTTGGGTGGTTGAAGGAAAATGATATAGAGCTAGAAATCTGCAATTATTCCTTTTGTTTACATGCCATTTGTCTTGTGTACTTAATTTGCTAAATCATTTGTAAAACCTTAGTATAATACAAAGTGATTTATACTTGTAAGAACTTTGAAAGAGTGCACTATACTTGAGATTAAGTTTGTTTTGAGAGTTATTGTAATTGAGAATCTTGTAAAATCAAGATTGGGTGAGTTGTGAGTATGAAACTTATATAATCAAGTTTGTATATGTATAGCTCTTAGAGCTTGGATTAAGAAATTAATATAGTGGTGTGAAGTCCTCAGTTGGAGGCATTGTATATCCGTGGAGAGTAAGTGACGATCAGAACTCTACGTTAAATTTGGGCTTAATTTTCTCTATCCCTATCTCTTTTATTTTCCGTACTTATTATTGTTTTATCACTATCCTGATTATACTCATTGCTGCTTTATTGTTTCAATATTGCATTCAGTTAGTTGCCTAAATAAAGAAATTGGTATTAAATTAAAATTTAGGCATTTAACTCAATTCACCTCCCCTCTTGAGTTCTTAGTGTAGTTTTTCATTTAGTATCAAAGCTAGTCTCTAAATCTATTGCTTAATTGCATGTTGGAGTAAAGATTATGACTTTTAATACACTAGGTTTTATGGAAGGGAAAGCCATAAATAGACCACCACTCTTAACCAGAAATAATTATCCTTATTGGAAATATAGGATGAATATATTCTTAAAAGCACAAAATAGATTGTTATGGCAAATAGTAGAAAAAAGACCATTCGAGATAAAAGGCAAGGAAGAAAATAATTACACTGATAATGATTGGAAGTTATTAGACTTAAATGAAATAGCTATGAATATCTTGCATTGTACCATTAATGAAAATGACTTTAATAAAGTTTGTACATGCAAGAGCGCTAAGGAAATTTGGGAAGAATTAAAAAGTATATATGAAGGAACTAGTCGAGTAAGGGATACAAAGATAAGCTCATTATGTGGACAATTTGAAAACTTTAGAATGGATCCAAATGAAACCATTGAAGAGATGCATAATAGATTCATCAATATCGTAAATCCTTTGAGTGTTCTAGGAAAAATATTTATTAACCTTGAAATAAATTCCAAAATCCTTAAGTCTTTGCTTAGATTGGGAAGCCAAGAGAATTGCAATTGAAAAAGCTCATGATCTTAACACAATGCCAAAGGAGTAACTTCTCTGAACTCTTAAGACTCATTAGATGATTAAGAGGTAAGGAGATGAGTCCAAAAAGAAAACAATTGCTTTGAAGGCAACCGAAGAGAGCTCAAGTAGTGATGAAAGTGAGAGCGATGATGATGTGGCCACGATCACAAGAAATTTAAAAAGTTCAATAGGAAATTAGCAAAAAACAAGGATAAAAACATATCTTAGTTAAGAAAGGAGAAGAAGGAAATAATCAAGTACTATAATTGCAAAAAAACTGGGTTATATTCAACAATATTGCCCGGATCTTAAGAAAGCCGAGAAAGGAGCAAAGAAAAAGGCTATGATGGCAACTTGGAGTAACAGTGATTCAAGTCAGTCGGAGGGAGAAATGTGCTTTATGGTAATGGACAATGAGGTATGCTCTAATTCAAATGACTCTTCATTTGATGGGCTCAAAAATATGTATGATGAGTTGCTTAAGGGATTTATTAAGGTTCAAAAGAAAAATAAAATGATGAAATAGACAATGATTGAAATAGGAAGTGAATTTGATGTGTTTAGAAATGAATACAATAAAGTAAATGATGCCAAAGAAAGTTTAGAAGAGGACAATAAGTACTTAAGATTAAAAGTTGATAAATTAAATATAAATAATGAAGAATTAAATCTTAAGAATGAGGATTTAACTAAGGAAAAAGATCAATTAAAACAAAAGTGTAATTCTCTTAAAGCAAAAGTTGAAAGCATGAAAAGTGAAGATGCTATAATAGATAGGCTAAGAGAGCTTCAAATTGAAAATGCTATCTTGAAGTCTAGCTTAGATGATTCAAAACAAACTATAGCCAAGTTTATGAATGGAGAAAAGAATTTGGATAAGCTCCTTGGCTCTCAAAGGCAAGGATTGAACAAAATCAGAATTGGCTATAGCAGGAAATATATTTACAAGTCTTACAAAAGTCACTTTGTAAAAGAAACAACTAAGACTTGCAACTATTGCGGTAGATATAACCATATTGCTCATACACATTCAATACGTTGCAATACCAATTTAAATCACAAAGATAAGATGATTTGGGTTCTAAAAGGACAAGGATATATCATTGCTATTAACAAAAAGGACCCAAACTTACATGGGTGCCAAAGAAGCAATTAGATGTTTTTGTAAGAACTTAGTGGGAGCAACTCAAGAAACTCACGTGGAGAATGCTTAAAGAAAATTTAGAATGCCTTCAATATGGTATTTGATTTAAGAAACTCATTTAAGTGGTCTCTATAGAATAACTAATATATTTTGTGTGTACTTGAAATTCTCTATACTTATTAGGCTTTCAAGTGCACATTTTTGCTATATCTTGATCTTCATGTCAAATATGTGTTCATGTGTGTTTAAATATGCTAATATCTCATGCTTAAATGGTTGATTTAATATATTTATGAAACAATATAAATTTAACCTCTTTTTAACCACATTTGAGCTTTCATGAGCATTTGGGAACTTATACAGCGTATTTGCAATTAATTGCTTTTCAAGCTATGCTTATACTGTCACCATATAATAATACACATTTAAATCTTGCTTGAAATAGATAATTACAAATATCATACATTTTGTGCACATTTGAAGTTACTCATATATGTTTAGGATCATATGCACACAATTTTGCCATGTTTCAATTTCGGTGTTTAAATCTAATTCTCGCATGTTTAATTTTGTCCATAGATTGTGGTTGAATGATTAATTTGGCTTATTTTTGTTTTTCTACAATTTTAACTCCCTTAAACCCGATTTAGGCTCTTATTGTTATTTAGGAAGTCATGTGATCATTTTGTCAATTTGCTTACCATATGTCTTAATCATTCCACTATTGTATCTATAGGCACTATTGAAACTTGCTTAAAGTACCAAATTATCATGAACTTGATTTAGTGTGTATGTATGTCATTAAGCACAATTTGCATTCAATGGATGATTTTGATCATTTTAAGACCTTTGAATCCTTGTTGTGATATTTTCCTCCCAACATGCTTGAATATGATGTTGAAACTTACTTGAAGGATTGATTTGTCATAACTAAACCTCATTACTCAAAATTGGTTATTCATGCATTTACATGGTTTAATAATGAACTTTCTAACAACTAATAACTTAATTTTGTTAAATCTTACTAATGTTGTTGAGATATAAACTTTTCATACTCAATTGGACCTAAGAAACATGCTTATATAGATTTCATACATAAAACATAGTGTTTAACATGTTTTAGGCACACTTGAAATCATTCATGCTTATCTAAGTTCATATATGCACAAATTTATCATGCATTGGTTTCCATGCTCAAAATTAGGTTTCACATATTTATTTTCATCCCTAAATCATGTTTAAGTGGTCAAACTAACTTGATTTGAATTTCATACATATTTGACCTCTCTAAACCCTTTTTAGGTTCTAAGTGCAACATAGAGCATTTCTTGCCTATATGGATATTGCTTGCCTATATTAGCTATTGAATTATGTTCTTTTGATGATGGCATACCCTAGGCTTAAGTTGGGGTTATGCCAAATTTTTTACTTACTTTTCTCTTCCTCTTCACCACCTGAAATCTTGTCTTTTTGATTAGGCCAAAGGGAGAGAAGAATTCAAGTCACTTAAGTATTTTTGTGTCTCAGTTTAGTAAAGGTAAGATCTTAAAATTGAAGAGATTGGTTGGTTAATAAGTGTTAAATTGAAACATGAAGTTGAAGTAGCTATCCTCTAAAATGAAGATTAAACACTTTTGACTTGCACTTATATTGATTCTCCCATAAATGCTCTCAAAGGAAATCTTTTACAACTAGTGCCTTATTAACAGAGAGTATCATATTTAGGGGGAGTTCATTTTGCAAAGTTTTGTCCTCATAAAAAAGGGGGAGATTGTTGAACTAATAGGTTCTTATGTGTGATTTTGATGAGAACAAAACCATGCAAGTTATGTTAAATTAATCATTGATTATGAACCTCTTTGAAAAGCTTATAAAAACATGGTTAATTTGATAAAGGACTTGAATTATCTTTATAACAATATGTTTTGCATGATATCTTTGTAATATAACTTAATTAGATTGAGTTTCAAACTCTTGAAAGAAGTAAAAGGGATAAGAACTACTTATTGTATCTTAGTATACGCTATTCAACTATTCTTGTATGAACCATTTGGCTGGTAGTCCTGGACTATCTGGCTAGTTTCTACAAATCAATAGCAAGTGATGGACTGTGTGGCTAGTTGCTATAGATTAGTGGCAGGTGATGGACTATGCGGCTTGTTATCCTTTAACCGTCTGGCTGGTTGTTGCAAGTTAGTGAGCTATGTTGGACCATGCGACTAGTGACCTAAAGACCATCCTAATGGTGACCTTATTTGAATGAACCACTCGATTAGTCTAACTTGAACTGTCTGGTTGGTCCATACAAAAAATAGCTATTATAGAGCATTAAATGAAGAGAGAAGTGGACTAACAGTTGGATTTTCTTGAGAGACTATAAATACAAATTGTTAAGCAATTGAAGGAAAATGATATAGAGCTAGAAATCTACAATTATTCCTTTTGTTCAAATGCCATTTGTCTTGTGTACTTAATTTGCTAAATCATTTGTAAAACCCTTGTATAATGCAAAGTGATTTATACTTACAAAAACTTAGAAAGAGTGTACTATACTTGAGATTAAGTTTGTTTTGAGAGTTGTTGTCATTGAGAATCTTATAAAATCAAGATTCGGTGAGTTGTGAGTACGAAACTTGTATAATTCAGTTTGTGTATGTATTGCTCTTGAAGCTTGGATTGAGAAATTAATAAAGTGGTGTAAAGTCCTCGGTTGGATGCATTATGTATTCATAAAGAGTAGGTGGCGGTTCGAACCCCATGTTAAATGTCAGCTTGATTTTCTCTATTTATATCTCATTTATTTTCTGCTCTTATTATTGTTTTATCACTATTTTGATTATACTCATTGTTGCTTTATTGTTTCAATATTGCATTGATTTAGTTACCTAAATAAAGAAATTGGTATTAAATTAAAATTTGGGTATTGAACTCAATATACCCCCCCTCTTGAGTTGCTAATGTAGTTTTCCATCATCTGCATCTTTACTTCCACTAAAGGGTGGGAATTGGATCTTAAAATTGTCAAGTCCTCGAGGAGATTGGCATCTTATCTCTTGTGCTTGGTAATATTTAACTTCATCTTCTTCCTCTCCGTGATTCTCTAAATTCGTATCCTCAATATCCTCTTCAATCTCTTCTTACTTTAGCCTTCGTCTAGCAACTTAGTCTATAACTCCTCCAAATCGATGGGGTTAAGCTAAGTGATTAGCTTGGCTACCTTAGCCATATCATCTCTCAAGAACATTCATAGTTAGGCTATGATGAGGTATACCCTGTAGTTGCTACCTGTTGACTTGCATCACAATAATCAGGTCTCAATAAGATTAGTGAGTCTGTTAAGCTTATCATTAATGACTTAAGGGTATTACTACCATTTTAACCTCAACTAGCATGGGCATCACTACTCAAGTCACCAATAACACCTTGAACACTGAATCTGACATAGTGTAATACTTCTCCAATAGGTTGATAGCATAATACATAATAAATACTTATACTTACTACCTAAAGCCTTTCTCTTTTTTTGCAATGAAAAGTATAGTAACATTAGGAACAACACTTACCAATCCACGAAACTTCGTTACACAACTCACAACTTCAAAACTTACTTCACTCAAATATACTGTAGCAACTACAGAAGGAACATAGTAGCCATTATTAGCAAACACAAACCAAAACTCCACTACATCTTCATATACTCCCTCTCAAAATCTTACTCTAATACCAGCAAAGCTAATGTATCTCCAGGGTTGTATACATGGAGACCGTACCACAACAAACAGAAACAAGAAAACAAAAAGGGGGTTAGCAAATCCAAATGGCTACCAACTAGATATGACACACCAATAAATCCCACTTGACCTAATCCTAACACTTGATATAACACATGAATGTAGTATTATGGTTGCTTGCCACTAACTCTTGCTAAAAGAGTTAGATAACAGTTGAAGGATAAGAGAGAAGACATGACTAAGTGCTCTCAAAGGGATAATGTCTATATTCAATAATGTAGAGTGATGATGTTTGCGGACAAGAAAATTGAGGTTTATATACTTACCCCACTAGGGTTACAATACATACATGAAATGATAGAAAGGGTAATTTACACTAAGATAAACAAGACATGCCAAAAAAGGGTAAAAAGGACAAAGATATTATGTACGAAAAAGTAAAGAATCCTTTTAGAATGTTGTGCCAAAAGACATGTGTTAAGAGGCGATTGGAAGCTTGTAGTGTGGTTAGCTAAGCTATAACGAATTCTAAGGTCACATGTCAATCATAGTATCCTACTCGGATAAGTTCAGAAGAAAGTAGTAGTTAAAGTTTACTTAGTCTAGTTTAGGTCAAAGCTAGGGTACTAAAGAGTGTTTTGATCATCTCTAAGTCGGGTGTCATGATAACTCATCTCAATCTAGTGTCCGAAGTTGGTTGGTTTGGATGCTGTTTGGATCATGGTAAGAGCTTAGTAATAGGTATGGCTACTTAGAGGCTTGGAAACTGTATTAGCACTTAGGTCAATAGAAGTGTAAATGATGGAGATTAGAATAAGAATTTTCATCTTGAATAAGGTTGCGAACTAGTATTCTTCATATGAGTCCTTGGAGTCCTCTAGCTCGATTGCATGTGATCAGTTAAGGAGTTGATTCCTATTAATAGGTCTTCCCAAAAGTAGCTTTTAATGTCATGGAAGAACTTACTTTGTCTATAGTCTAGTCCCTTGGGATGAATTTTTGCTCTAGCTCGGTTGTCAATCCCTTGAGGATTGCATGCTTACTCACCCATGTTTTACTATTCTACTTAGAAGGGGTATGGAACTCAATGGTAAAATAAGAGAATTAAATTTTAATTAAAAGAAAATAAAATCAAATAGCAATCAACGAAAAAACAACAAGAACAATTATGAAACCCTAAATAACCAGAAGGATATCTAGACTCTATTCACTAAGAGATTAGCATGCAATAATTCCAAAGATTTGTACTTCATTCCCTATTCTAATTAACTAAAGAAATTTAATTACTAAATCAATAGGAATTGCTTTGCTACTAGTTCCTAATCATAACTTAACTCTATTTGAATCGCTTCTATAATAGAATAAGTTAGAACAACAAGAAGAACAGGAATTCCTTAAACATTTAATATAATAAATCAATTTTGAAAGAAGTCTATAACTTATTGCTAAGATTATAGTAATTTCCTTCAATTGTGGTATATTTATTCATGTATCGGTCCCGTAACCTCAACATACAAAATCAAATAATCAAGGTGAAACTCTAGATTTAACAACTGAATCAATACAAAACATGCAATTGAATTAATAAGAAATAAGGAATATTATTAGAATAAACAAGATGAGTATGTTATCTTTTAATTCAAGGATTACAAGTCTAAATATCTAAAGTTCTACTTTAGAAACATAATAAAAATGCAAACTTGCATAGAGAAATGAGTAAAGATCATTAGAAATGCTATTAAACACTTTTTCTTTTCTTTCTCTAGTCTTCTCTTTCCTCTAAGGTATATCTTGCTTCCTATTTATGTAGATCTATTAAAACAGCTCCTAAATGGCAAGTCTTAGAAATCATAGATTGACTACGTATAAGGATCACAATTGTAGACTTAGGTTGTGCACTGTTACACCCTTAAGTCACAGAGTCACAACAGTCCCACCGTATAAACTATTCTATGATAGTAACTGGCTTCATAGTATCTACCATAAACATGATCTATACAAGGCATCAGCAACTCCTCACTTTGAAGTAAATAGTCCCATTTAAGTGTTTAACTACAAATATAGTAATTATCACAAATTTTTAATAAACATACATAATTATATATAAAATCTATAGAATTTCCCAAGAAGCTCTACTTAAACATAACGATTCACTAATTTTACATAACAACTATCAGTGTTTTAGTCTTAAACTACGAAGGACACACTAACTACATACCTATTACTAAGCAAATTGATCCTTACACCTCTAGTTTCAGAAGAACTAATCTCTGGATAATTGTATGGCGACATGATACTTACAATAATAAAAAATTAAGACTTGCAAAAGGATTTATAAGGGTACGAACAACTACAGCTTAGTAAGTTGAATTGGAGACTCATGAGAGTATACAAACATAAACAAGATTATCAAGCAATTATTTTTATGCAATGCAACAATCAAGTGTTATCACATAACGTAGTCCAGTCCATTGTGAAATCAGAGAAATTTCACCCACTCTAATCCATGTTAAGGAGTTTCCATGTTATGCAGTAGCTCATAACCAAACCGAGGCTGGTGCAATGGAGACACTGCTCCTCCTACGACTACCTTCAAACCTTTAACTTTACCTTCGCCGCGACCTCCTCTCCTGACACTTAGTTTGACTAAGGATAAAGAAGGGACCATTATGCAATCCTGCGTTATCCCTTTCGAAGGGGTCGGTATTTGATTGGAAAATCTTAATGATCTCCTAGCAAGTTGCAATGCATGATATTTTTTGTCATTAAAGTTGAAAAAGATTAAATTTCATTTAGGATGTTTAAACAATTTCATACAAATTCAATCAATCATATGACAAATTTCAGTACGTATTCAAATACATCAAACACACGCATAAACTACTTACAATCACAACCATATACAATCCTAAGTCTCTGAGTACCATAAAATAGCACTCTAATACAAAAAGCAATAATCCAACTTACCTGAAATTTCCCAGTTGCCCATTCACTTAATTACAAGTCGATTCATCTTTAGGTATCCTATAATACAAATAGGTCTTTTTAGTTCTTATATTTTAATGATTCATATTCTAAGTTATAATTTAGCTTATTTTTTTCCATGTATACCTATTATTTACTGATGATTCATTCTATCCTATTTCGGGGTTCGGTTCCTATATTAGATTCGAATTTTGATTCTGATATCTTAAATATGCTCGAATCCAAATGTGAAATTAATCACATTAAGCTTGAGTATTCTAATATTCTATTGGGTCTTAATTTAGTATTTTAAACTGTTCGGTACACGCAAATCCTAATTAGGATACTGAATTTATTTCCGATGTGAGAAAATCTTACATTTTTTATATAATTACCTAAAATTAAATTTTGTTTCAGATTTATTATATTCTGATTTTTATTATTATATTATCTAATTAAACCTAATTTTTCATATTTATTAATTTTCCAATTCTACATTTTCCTAATTTTCTACAATTATGACATAATTCTTTCATTAATTACACTGAATACTCCAAAGGCTAGGATTAGGTTTCCACATCAGAGATTAACATCCCTAACCCTCTAATTACTATCTAAATCAGTCATTAATGTCTTAATCGCCTAATTAACAGAAATTACCCAATTTTTCTATCATTTTAGGGCTAAAAATTTACCTAAAAATTTCCAAAATTAAATTTTAAAAAATGGCTGCAAACTACACTCTTAAGCCTATTTATTTCTAATCTTAATCATGCTTGATTTTGCTTAATTTCTTAAGAACCCTATATTTTCAGACATGATTATAATCAATCACTATTTTTTCCTAAATCAACTACAATAAAACCTTAGAATAATAAATTTCATAATTTTTTTGGCAAAATAAATAATTTTACAAAATTATACAAAATCGGAATAGATGTAAGACTCACTCGGTTCGATGGCTTTTGGCCTTCTAACGGTGGCCTAGTTGTGTCGGCCGGTCTAGGTAGTGGGTCTGGAGTGGGGTGGTAGTGGTAGCTCGGTCCCAAGTGGTGGTGGCGTATGGGTTTGACTCATTAACCCTAACTGTACAGTTTTCCTTTCTTTTTTTTTTTACTCTAGTTTTTCTCTTGAATTTCGATGCTCTCTATTTTTCTTTGATTTCTAACTATCTAAAAGAGCTCTGGAAATTTTTTCCCTATTTATAGAGTTTTTTGGTAATTAATGTGCATTAAATTAGACAAGACTTTGCCCAAATCCCTTAGTTTTTAGCTTTTGTGTTGCTTGATTTTGATTGGGCAATTTTTTTCTTCACTTCCTGACTTGCCACGACCATATCCACCTCATTCCTGACTTCTTCGATTTTTTTTATGATTTTCCCTTAATTAATTAATAATTTTATTTAATTATTTAATAAGTTTTTAGCCACTTTAAGAAATTTCGCGTATTTTTATCTACAGTAAATACATGTGGGGTACATGTGAACATTCCTAATTATTATTTAAGTCACTCTATGATTTTTAGTATACATATAATCTATCTTTAGTAATTTATTAGTTATTAGATTATACTTTTTGCCTTTTCGATAATTAACAATTATTATACTTAAAATTTGAACATTTTATAGTCTTCTATTTTATTACTTATTTTCTTAAATTCAAGTTTACGGGGTCATTTTTACTAATATTTCTATCCATAGTTTATAATTTGGGTTTAATTGAATCCTTTAACCGATCGTCCTAAACTTTGTATTCTAAATTCAATTCTACGGTCACTTGGCTTAACTTTAGGACTTACATGCACCTTTCCTTGTACAAATTGTTCAAAAACTCAATTGAATTCTTTTACGAGGGCATTACAACAAGGGAACACAGCCGTAGACTTCACTCATAATCCCTTCTATGTTACATCCCAAACATGAGAAATTGTAACAATCTCATTGTGTAAGCTAACCTACGATGGAAGCTGACCTAACAACCGTTATCATAGATATAGTCTACATAAGACGTATATGACTCAAACAACTTGAAGCATCCGGTTTGATATCTATTAATGATCAAACCTGTAGTGTAGCTTTTCAAAATACTTGTTCAGTATGCCCTGTTGTTCGATAACATGACAATATTTATATAGGTATTTCCATACATAGAGTTATAATTTATATTTAGAGTTTACAAAAGCTATAAGTATTAAAGTCTATTTATAATAAGATAGGAAACTAGTGAGCATCCCGAGAAATTCTCAATTAGTTTTCTCAAAACTAATATGAAAAGTTAAAATCTTAGATTCAATGGATTCTCCTTTCCTCACTTTCCTATAGCCAACTACACACTAACATGGGGGTAATGATATCTAAAAATCTTGACTCTCACTTGTCACCTGGAAAAGAGTTTATGAGGACATGAACACGATAGCTCAATAAGTGGGGTGGGTCAAAAGAGTACCATATAATTACAAATAAGGTTATTAATCATAATGAAATGCAATGCAAACAATTACTTAAAATATCGCATAATGTTATCTAATCCATTTTGAGGTCAAAGAAATTACATCTGCTCCAACCCGAATTAAGGAGTTTATTGTAACTCAAAATCAAACCAAACCTAAACTTATGCAATAAAGAATACACTCCTCCTATGACCATCTTTAAACTATGCCCCCATCCTATTCATGACCTCCTCGCCTGTTACTTAGTTATATTAAGGATAGGGAAAGGATCATTTCAACTATCCTTATTAAAGGGAGTTGGTATTTGGTCTAATGCTTCTAATTGTTCCCCTAATAGTTGTTATGCATGTCTAATTACGTTAGCAGTCATATCACTATTAATTCCATTGAGGGGTGGTTAGACAAGTTTATACAATACAAATGAAGTAATCATGTAAAACAGCATGTCAAGGAGTTTAACTCCTATCATAAGTAAAATACCAACTACACACATAACATATGTACATACAACTAATTTACAACTACAATTAGAAGTACTCTTAAACCTTCAGATGCTTTAATACAGTATCTCAATATGTGGTAAGGCCGCGATCCTAACTTACCTATCTCGACGCTTACTATGGAATATTTGTATCTTCAGCGCTCTACTCACTAAGAGATCCTATATATATAAAACTCAGATGTAGTTTTCATAAAAGTTACGAAAACGTTAAGGTTCTATATACTCTTATTTCCTTCTAAAGTTATATATATATATATATATATAAATGAATAAATAAATATATAGATAGATATATATATCTAAGGTTTATTGTTATTTTCTTTATATAATGAATTATAGTTTTATTATATCATTTAAGTTAAGTTATTAAGTATCAATAATATATGTAGTTATACTATTACTTATAATATATCGTTTCGACCTCATCAAAATGTACTTTTAATCAGTCAATTTATGTCTTAATTACGATAAGGTTATCATAGTACATAAATTCTTGTAATATTATGGAGATGTAGGTTATATTACCTAGGATTATCCAATTTTAGTAAAAAGTGTCAATGGGTTTATATGAACTTAATGATACATACTATGGGTTTTATTTCGAAAGATGACTTTTAAAGAGTATTTCTAATTTTATATTATATCTATGCACTCCTATAATAAGTATTATTATATTATATTCATTTTATGAGAATAGACCATAGTTTATATAATTTGCTAATATAGATAATATCTAACTCTAACATATGTATATCATAACTCAATCATATAATTATCACTAAATAAGTTAAAACCTTATTTTCACCAAATCTGACCAGCATGTACATGTATAAGTTCTATTCTAATATCTATCACATTTTAACCTATTATTACTAAAAACGTGTCCAAGTTTGTAAATTAGGCTATTCTATTACTAAAATTCACGATAAATAACTTAAGTCACCAATTAATTTCTCGAAAATTTCTATAAACTCCTAAAAATATGGAGAATTCAATCAATACATGGTTCCATACTATAGGGTTTATCATCTATATGCTCATAATTTCATTTTTACCCTTTAATTATGATTAATTACACAAATAATATCATTTTTACACAAAATAATTTTTAACGATCCCTAATATCACTACAAGTGTCTAGAGGTCAGTAATTACCAATTTCATTAATTAATTTTATGCAAACCTATTTAATTCATCATTTAGCCTTATTTTTATCCATTTTAGGGTGTAAAAAAATACAATAATTATTAAAATACATGAATCCAAAAATCAGGCTACATAGTAAGTAACTATATGTAATATGTATCTTATATAAAAATTTTGAGCTAAAAACTACATGATTTAGTATATTTATTTTGAATTTCAAATTTTGGATGAATAGTAACTTAATTAAGCAAGTACATAAAATATTCTAAATTTTACAAATAGAAAAATACCATATGAAAGCATATTTGAAATAACCAAAATATAATTTTTTTAATCATTTCTAGGTAAATTTAATATTTTTAGAAAATAAAGCAAAAATAGTGTAGAAATTTAAATCACCTGTTCATTAGAGCTGTGGTGACCATTAGGTAATGGGAGGTTGTCGAAAATGCTAGGCATAGGAGGCTCTATGCAATGGTGGAAGGGTTCAACAGCATGTCATCAAGAGGTTAGGGAACAAGATTAATCAACCTTTACTTTGTTTTTTGTTTTTTTTTTAAATTTTTCTAAATATTTCTAGTTTCCAAATTTTTTTCTCTCTCTATCCTAGATTTCAATTTGCTAAAATAATGAGGTTCTGGTGTCTTGTGATATTTATAAGGGTTAGATTTGCCATAACAATTTTTTTGTAATTTTTCTATATTATAAACAAGTAAGAGGTATCTAAATTATGCTAAATTGCTTTTTGATTCATCTTGTCCTTTCTTATTTGATTGCTATGGATGTTCTCCAGTAATTTCCAAATTGAATCCAGCTATTTGGATGACTTTTGGATGGTTTTTTATTTAATTATTAGTATTATATATATTATGCTAATATTTTGTATATTTGTTAACATACGTGTATATATCTTATATATGTATCATGTGTAATGTGTAATTGTACTCATATAATTATGTTTCTAGCATATGTTTTATTTTTAAGATATATTTTCTATTTATTTATATGATTTTAGCACATATTATATATAATTATATAATTTTAAGTTAATTTATGAGTATAATTATTATATATACCCGATATACTCATAAAAATATATATATATATTCATATAGTATATTATGTTATATTATTTCCTTTTATAACTGAATTAACTTATCTTTAAATCCTTATTGTATTTCTAGCTCAGTTTTAAGTATTTCGACGAGTTTTACGTCATATTAAATAATTACATTTTTAAAGCTAAAATTGGGATTTTAGGTTATTATTTTTACAATTTAACTTCATTAGGTAACTTCAACTAATTTTTCTATTTTAGTTATAAAGTTTGGGCTCAATTAGATAAGTTTTTCTTGTAAGCCTTAAATTTAGGTATAGTTGCCCTAAATGCAATTTTTAAAGGCTCACATTCTAGACTTCAATCCTTGATAAAATTATCTTCCAATACTTACTATCATTATGTCATTCTTCAAATCAAATAGAATTCTTTTAAAAAGTACACAATCGTCATTATTTTCACTTCATTTCTCCTTTAAAGCTTTGGAATCAATAAATGATTTAGTTAAGTATTAAAATCATCAAGATAACCATAAAATAAATTAAAACAACTATAATAATATAATAAGAAATATATGTAAAATCACACTCATCAAATCTTCCCATACATAAACATCTACTTGTCTCCATGCAAATTAATTAATCCTTAACAAGGTTTGAGAAATCAAGACAAGAACTACTAAGTCAACTTATTACCATTCAGGACATTAGAGAAAAAATCATATTAATCCTGATATATACCATGAGCCTATGCATTCTTGTAAAGCTTGTACTAAGCATCCTTAGCGACTCATATAATCTTTCTTGTTTCACCTTTTTAATGCATCAAAAACACTAATACCAAAATTCAACAACTAATTCATGTAAATCAAAGTTGATTCATACTATTTAACCAATGATTCTCTCTTGAATTGGTTCTCATTTTATATAATCGAGTAAGAACCATACACGACTCCCTTACAATTAGCTAGGATATACAAGTCTCTGCTCAACCTTGCTAAGTGCTATAATTAAAAGCAATCACACTTTGTATCTACTTATCCCTTGATCATCCCCCTCAACTATAGTTTTGTTGAGAAGCTGTTCAAATTAATTTTTAATCATTTTATTAAAGCTTATTTGCAATGAGAATGTACCGTATTCATCTAATAGACCAAAGTCGATCCTTATAATTTAGCCATTTTATTTTCATGTTGATAGTAGGAAATAACCTTATTCATTTGAAAGATCAAAGTCGATCCATATCAATTTTCTTTCTCTGTTTTTTTCCCCAATATATTAGTAGTAGGAAAGAGCCTTACTACTCTAAGGGGCCAAGGTCGATCTGTAATAATTGCTTCTTATCATCTTATTCTCAATCATACCTTTAGCTATTTTAAATTTTTAGGAAATCTACAAGAGACCAGTTTCATCTACTTATTTACTTAGGATTATGAAGCACTAAAAACCAAAGAGGGATAAGTCTACATCTAATTAAACTGTAGGAATAGCATATAGTTAGTGCTCGATCAATGATAACACTCAATCAGCATACATATTTTAGGATGATTTTATACGATTTTGTGTATCAATTAAGTTGATTGGATAGCAATTTGGAGCTTAATTCATTTATAAAATGTTATAGAATATACCTTCGTTAAAAATAAAAAATGGTTAGTAACGACAATACTAATAGTTGAGAAAATTCATAAGTATAAGAAGAAGCCTATCAAATAGAAATTTTTCATTTTCAAGGATTCTAGAAGTGCCTAATGAATTTTTAAATATTTTTGTTAGACTTTGGAGCTTAATTGACGAAGAGCATTGATCAATTGAAGTGACAAAATTTTGAAGCACGAAATAAAGTCCAAAAATAACCACAAGTGAAGACTACGGCCATGATCCTTAGCTATGGTCCTCTTGTAATTCATTTCCATTGAATTTGAAGATTTTAGACAAAGAGCAAGATTACACCCCAACTTTACGGTTATGATCATAAGGCACGGTGGTTCTATAATTTATAAATCTTCTATTTTTTACAATTTTTCTTTGTAAATTTTCTTATAAATAGGTATCTAGGTCTAAGTTTGTACAGGGAGCTTCCTTGAGAAGAGTTATAGGGTAAAAATTATACTAGGAGCCACTCACCTTTCTCTTTCTTTTGTTTTATCATGTAGCATTTTTAATCGTTCTTAGTAAATCGTTATTGAAATCTAATCTCTATTGCAACATTTCTTTTATTCAATTAATTATATTGCCTTTGTGATCTAATTGCACTATATGTAGTGTTATTGAATTAGTATTTATCCGGGTTATTAATTTGATGATTGAATTCGCTATAGAGTTTATAAGATCCTATAATAAACAGACCTATGTAATTAGAAGGAATCAAGTAAACTAAGTGATTAGATATTTGATTTCTCTATATTAGGGCAATCAACAGTAAGATCTAAGATCTTAATGTGATCTTAAGATGATTTATTGTAGAAGCAATTTGAGTAGAGTAGTCTCAAGGTTAGGAATTAACTAGAAGAACGAATTTGGTTAATTCATATTGAACATCTATACAATCTAATGAGTAATTGAGATTGGAATTTACATAAGACTAAGTAGTAAATAATAATGGTTTACTAAGGATTTTGTGTTCTTATAACTCCACTAATTTTGTATGGTTAATCTTATTTATTTAATATCATTTATTTTACTTTTCCTTGTTTATCTTATTTAATCTCATTTATTTTATTTTGTTCTTGTCTATTTGTTCTTATCTTATTTATTGTTCCTTGTTTATTTTTACTTAATTAAAATTATTTTAAATTGTTAAGTTAGATAATCAGTAAACTATGGCAATTTGCTTGTAATATGGGGTTACTTCATATTCATAATTTCTTATGAGATTAACACTCTGACTCATATTTGTTTACTATACTATAACTTGCTTAGGTATCCTTGTCTACTAAAATCAAGTTTTTGGCGCTATTGTCAAGAAACCAACAAATTGAGACTAATTAGGATACTAAAAAAAGATCCCTATTCACCAATTATTTTAACATGTTTACATCCCTCTTATTTCTAGTATTTTCCTTATTTGTTGTCTCTAACTTTTGAATTACTCCAGTATAAGCAAGAAGAGAGTTTACTCAAAAAATACTAAATTGAATCCTAGACCAGTAGGATTGGAGCAAAACTAAAAGGAAGGATTGAACCGTTGAGCTAATAATGTTAAATAACAATGGCTCTTCGAAGGTAACCCATGTTATTTTCATCTTCATTTCCGTTTGAACAATCATTTGTTTTAGTTATATTGATGAGGTCAAATGATTATTAGTTTTTCCTCCCTTGCATAAACAATTATTACTCCATTTCCACAATCAATTGCTAGAAATTGCAATAACTTGTCATCAAAAATTTTTCAGCTTGCAAATAGAGTATTTTTCAATTGAATTTTGATCTATTTAATCAACTCAATCTATTGTGTTTTTTATCCTCTAAAGAGTGATTACAGGTAAAGAAACAAGGAAGGGTAATGATGTTTGGATTCAAGAGTTAGAGAGGATTACAACCAAAACTCATGACCATGAACATGCCCATGATCCCCCTAAGAAGTAGCATGAAATAGTTACCCGAGAAGATTACGGCTAGAATTATGCCTGTGATCACAACTCAAGTAAGAGCATAGAAACATGGCTAGACATCAAAATCGTGTTCCTACTTGTAGTGATTCTATGATTTAAGAATCATGGATATTTCACCTTCTGTTCATTCTAAACTCTTAATCTCTCTCTAAAACAACACATACCCTTACTTTTTCTCACTACAAAGCAACCTTTCCATGCAATTTTTATACATTTTTCTCACAAAATCATCAAATCAAAGGTACATAAAACTTAACCTATACTTAAGCTTGTTGCATTGATTATTTTGAGTAAAGATAAAATTGTTAGTTAGGGTTCAATTGAAGAAGATGATATTTGCATACGTGCATTCTAAACTCTTAGCCTCTCTCTAAAACAACACATGCCCTCACTTTTTCTCACTACAAAGCAACCTTTCCTTGCAATTTTTATAGATTTTTCTCACAAAATCATCAAATCAAAGGTATATACAACTTAACCTATACTTAAGCTTATTGATTCATTGATTATTTTGAGTAAAGATTGAATTGTTAGTTAGGGTTCAATTGAAGAAGATGATATTTGCATGCATATTCTTAAGTTTAGAGATGATTATCAAGTATTTATGTGATAAAAATCATTGTATAACATTTATTTGTTGAAGATTACTCCTAAAGTTGTGATTTTGAAATTTGAGAAAAGAAGGAACATGAAATGTTCTTGTATAGATGAAGAAAGAAGAATGAGACATTGTGATAAACTTGTAAATTGCTTGTGCTTATTTATGATGAACTAGTATCATTCATGCTAGATTTACGAAAACACTCTTGGATTGTTAAGATTGTATGAGTATTCAATTGTAACAAGAATTTAGCATGCTACAATTTGAAAGTAGAGATTATGAACTAAGAAAGAAATTCTTTGTGTTCTTGTTGTTCATAAATCCATGTTGATAACAAAATTAGCATTGCAATGTGGAATTCTATGATTGTTGGATTGTGACAAACACAAAAAATTCCTTCTTAGCAATGTCTGTAGAAACATAGCATTGGATTGAATTCAATTATTTTTCTTTGTTTTAGATTATACAAAGAGTTAAATACACCATGAGAAAATTAATAAAGAGAAAGAAAGACTTTTGAAAATGAGGTGAAGCATACCTAATTAGCAATAGAGATACTTTTGGCCTACCATAAGATCCCCTTATCACCACTTATTCGGACTCAAAAGATAATGATACAAAAGACGAAGGAGGAGGAGACGAGTGAAGAAGATTGAGTTCATTTTTCGTGAAAAACTCAATTTATTTCGATGACTACATTAATTTATGCTAACTTTTTCTTTTTTGACTGTTTAATTTATTTTCAATCAATTGATAATTTTGTAGGGCAAAGAATTGATATAACATGTTTGATTTAGTAGCTATTTAATTTTTCTTTAACTTCTTTGTCTTTTGTAGTATTGTTTTTCTTTTTGTTGCAAAGGATAGATTAAGTGGAATTTATAACTCTAGACTTAAAAAATTTTCAAGATTAATGTAAAGAAAAAGGTGGGGGGGAAGGTGGTGATGGTTGGTGGTGTTAGAATTGTAGTTTTTTATTTTTTCTTTTTCTCACATTTTATTGTTATGTGTGTATTGTCATGATAATATACGTTAAGAATAATGTACAACTTAAGTATGGGAAGAAAGTATAGGCTATGTATGTTAATGATTATGAATTGATTAAGATATTGTACACTCAAGTTTTTGAGTTTCTATCGAAATAAAACTTTAGAAATTTACCCCCTCATATATAAACAAGCAAAATTTTCTTTTCTACATTTGCCCACAATCCACATCATCAAAAGTATCTACAATTGAAAAAGATTCTCCCAAGAGATGAGTCTAAGGTTAGTACATAAAAACCAAAATATACACATAAATGTCACAATAAGATTTAATTATTAACACACAGGCAATCATTTATTAACTTCTATTTAAGAAGTGAAATACAACACTTTCTTATCATCCTAAAACTTGGAGTGACTCATAAACTCAAAGCAAATAATTTATATACTATACATATACAATGTTAAATACCCTTAACATTCATAGAGTTTAAAATCATTGTAAATATACTTAGATTATTTCGGTGCACGGCTTCACTTAAGACAATGTGATGTGTCTTCAGGGTTGGACACATGGAGAAGTATCACAACAGAGCAAACAAAAAACAAATAAGGAAAAAAGTTAGCAAAGTCTAGGTAGTTGTTGAATGGATATAACGCATCACTCGATTATACCTAGCTTACAATTCGCCAGATATGACATACTGGTTTGAACTGAAAGTCACTTGCCACTACTCCTTATTAAAGGGAATATATAAGAGTTGAATAATAATAAGAGCACTAAGGTTGCTCAATGTGAATAATTTTGTATTAACTAGTTAATTGTCTATATATAAGAAAGTGGAGGCTTATGTATTCATCCATTAGGGTTACTTTACATGTATGAAAAGACAAAAGAGTATTTTATAATTAAGCTACATGAAATTTACTAAAAGGGATAAAAGAGTTAAAGAATATTCAGTACGAAAGAAGGAAGAATCATTTTGGAAGGTTGTGTTTAGAATATACATGTCATTCGGTGTTTGGACATTAGGAATATGATACCAAGTAGGTGGAAATAGGAAAGTGTTGTAGTCAGGGGCCAACTTGATTTGGATTAGGTTGGGAGCTAATCAGTTTGGTAAAGAAGTTAGCTGAATTGGAGTTAAATGCTTGTGGTCAATTAGGGAGCTCGACTTGGCTAGTCTTGAGCTGTCTTTTAGAATAAGACTTCATTATTGGGCAAGAGCATGTCTAATACATGTAAAGATTTGACAGATAGGTCGGCAGGAGATTAATTCGGCATAAGGATCCTGGTCTCTGTTTTGGTTTTGAGATAATATTCTCTGCACGATTCCTTAGAGTCCTCTAACTTGGTTATGAGTGATTGGTCTAAGGGCTTGATTCCTATCATCTGCTTGAGGGTTAGAAAGATTTATCCTTAAATCTAAAGTGGTTTCTACTTCTTCTTTTAGGACATATACGAGGTCTTCTTCTACTAGTTGGTGAGGGATCAGATTCTATATATTGAAAGTAGAAGAAACACCATAGTCATCAAGCAACTCGTTTGGTAAGCATTGCGATTGATTTTCTTCAAGACTTTGAATGGACTATCAGCTCAAGGAGATAACTTGTTCTTCAAGTGTAAGAATTGTTCTCAACTAAGGTGTATCCATACCAAGTCTCTTAAGTAGAAGAAAACAATTCGGTAGCCTTGGCTACTAATTTCGTATTGTCTCTAATTGAATTTAGTGATTTTCTTGGTTACAAACTAATGTAGTTTATGCAGTTCTTAGGCTCAATCAACTTTAGATTGACTCTCTTCAGTAGTTGCTGGAGCGCCAATCACAACTAGGGGAATAGTAAGGTTAAGGCCATAAACGACCTCGAATGGGGTTTTCCTAGTAATGCTATGGACAATTCGGTTGTATGTAAACTCCATAACTAATAGACATAAATCCCAATCCTTCAAGTTCTTTCCCATGACAACTTTGAGCAGATTGCCTAGCATCCTATTTACCACTTCAGTTTAGCCATCAATCTTAGGGTGGCTACTAGAGCTGAATACAAGTTTAGTTCCAAGTCTTCTCTAAAGAGTCTTTTAAAAATACTTCAAAAAGTTTATGTCCCGATTTGAGACAATAGTCTTTGGTACCCCATATAGTCAAACAACTTCTTACAAAAACAAACCAGCAATATGTAAAGCATCGTTAGTTTGATGGTACGGAATGAAGTGTGCCTTCTTGCTGAAGTGGTCCACTACAATAAAAATAAAATCTTTGCCTTTGGATGTTTAGGGAAACCCTAGGACAAAGTTTATGCTGAGGTTAGCCTAATGTAAGGTTGGTGTTGGTAGTAGTATGTATTCTCTATAGGGATCTCTCTTCCCTTTAGCTCGCTTGCATACTTTACAACTAGTAATTATCTTATGGACATCCTTAGCTAAACTTAGCCAGTAAAAGTTCTCTTTCAATAGATTGGCTGTCTTCGTCTCCCTAAAGTGACTTGATAATCCACTACCATAAGCTTCCTTGATCAATAACTCACGCGTAGAACAGTTCAGTATGCACAGCCTTCAATCCTTAAACAGATAGCTTTTCTTAAGATAATACCCTTTAGTAGCAATTCCATCTATACACTGCTCTACGATAGGGCCGAAATGAATATCATAAGTGTACTGCTTAGCAATGAGTGAGAATCCCAATAATTTTATCTGTAAAGTGGTTAGCAAGGTTTGCTGTCGTGATAAAGCATTGGTGATTACATTTGTACTTCCCTTCTTATGTTGGATGACATACAAGAACCTTTCCATAAACTCCAACCACTTAGCTTGCCTTTTCAAAAGCTTATTCTAACTCCCTAGATGCTTCAGAGACTTATGATCTGTATAAATAACAAACTCTGGTAGCAACAAATAGTATTGCCAAACAGTAAAAGCTTGTTAAAGAGGGTATAACTCTTTCTTGTACACAGAATAGTTTAGGACAGGACTACTAAGCTTTTTGTTATGGTAGGCGATGGGTCGTCGCTCCTACATCAAGACAATGCTAATTCCCACTCCTGATTCATCACATTCTAATTCGAAGGGTTTGTCAAATTTTAGTAGTAAAAGGACATGCACCAAGGTGAGTTTCTCCTTGATCTCCCCAAAGTTTTGCTCAACTTGATATTTCCACCTGAATCCTTCATTCTTCTTGGTCAGCTTGGTTAAAGAGGTGGCTATGGTACTGAAGTTTTTTATAAATCAATTATAGAAAGAAGTTAAGCCATGAAAACTTCGAACTTTAATGACTTTCTTTGGTATCGGTCACTCAAGAACAGCTTGGATCTTCTCCTTATCTACTTGAAGTCCTTCTCCTAACACCACAAACCTTAGGAAAATCACCTCTTCCAAGCCGAACGTACATCTCTTCACATTTCCAAACAACTTCTCAATTCGTAAAATGTCAAATAATTAGCGAAGATGTTGAACATGTTCATTCAAGTGGATACTGTATACCAATATTCTATCAAAGTACACAACTACAAATATTTAAATTAGAGGGCGCATTACATGGTTCATTAACCTCACGAATGTTCTTGATGCATCAGTAAGTCCGAACGGCATAACCGACCATTTGTAGAGTCCAATCATAGTCTTGAAAGTAGTCTTCCAGTCATTGTTTAGCCTCATGTGAATTTGGTGGTAACCACTTCACAAATCAATCTTAAAAAATATCTTGACATCATGAAGCTTGTTTAACATGTCATCGAGCCTCGGTATTAGGTATCTGTACTTGACAATAATTTGATTGATTATTCGGCTGTCGATGCATTTGCGCCATGTTCCATCCTTTTTAGGGATGAGTAAAGCTAGCACAACACAAGGGTTCATTCTCTTTCTTATATATCTTCATTCTATGAGTTCGTTCACCTATCTTTTCAACTCAGTAGTCTGCTTAGGGTTTATTTTATATGTAGGTTGGTTTGGTAGGGTAGCAACTGATTGTAGATCAATACAATGCTTAATGCCTTGGACTAGAGGCAATTCTTTAAGGAATAGACTGAAAAACTCATCTAGTAAATTTTGGATTTCATCAAGGATATCCTCTAAATTTCTCATTTCCAACAATCTTTTGATTAACAGGAATATATGTTCTTTAACCTTTTCAACAACTTGAAGCTCTTTTCTACTCATTACTAAGGCATTCTTCGTACTCGCTTAAGTGAGCTTATTGTAGGTTTTATTTAGTTGGGACGGTATCAAGGGTTGCAACGCAATCTTCTTTCCATCCTTATAAAAGGTATAGGTGTTCTTGTACCCCTTGTGAGTAACAAGTTGGTCAAACAACCAAGGTTGCCCAAGCAGTAGATGTTAAGCTTCCATGGGGACGACATCGCGTACTACTTTATCCCTATACATACTCATAATACTAAATGGTATGGTTACTTATTTAGTTATGTGCAAAGTACTTTTATCATGAAGCCAATGCAGCTTGTGAGGTCGGGGTTGCTGTGAGGTCGGCAAACCCAATCTCTGCACAAAGGACTGTACAATGACATTAGTACAACTTTCCCCTTCCACAATGATCATGCACAATTGACTTTTGACGGTACACTTAGTATGGAATATATTCTCTTTCTAGTCTTCCTCAAAGTTTGGTAAGGAACTTAGTACTTATCTTAGGACTATGGTCATCACTTCTTTGGTTGATGTAAATACAAGTCTCCTCTTCCTCTTCCGGTTTTCCAACATCTTTTTCTTTCTAGGGCTCGCTCTCGTTAATGTTGTCCACTACATCTCCTTAGAGCACCATGATGCATTGATTCGAACCTTCAGTGGCCTATGTCCAAAGCCCAAGCATTTAAAGCATTTCACCTTGCTAGTCTTCCATCTAGAGGTCTGCCTTTTCTCAAATATCTTTGGGGTTGGCCTAACCTTGGCTTGACTTAGTTGACCAGCTCAACAATATTGGCTTGCTCAGTAGTTACTAGATCGGTTATTCCTATCCTTGGTCTTATATGGCCTCCTTGGCTCTGCTTAAATAGGTCGGCACAGAATTGGGGGTCAGGAGAATGTTAGCCCAGGTTAGCTTAAAGCACTTCTCCTTTGTTTTTCGAGCCTCTACGCTATCTTTATTGCTTCTTCTAAGGTATAAAACATTTATACTTCTATAATGTTGTGAATCTCGTACTTAAGCCCAAAAATAAACCTTCATATTGTACAAGCCTTTGGTTCTTCTACGTCAGCTCGGATCATTAACATCTAAAACTCTCTTATATAATCATCAATAGATCAGCTTCCTTGGCAAAGTTCCTATAACTTTACAAATGTATCTTCCAGGTAAGTCTCGGGCATAAATCTTTCTCTTAACAACCTTTTTCATCTCATCTAATAATTTAACACCTCATCTTTTAACACCTCATCTTTTACTTCGTCTTCTATCTCTTACTCTGGCTGCATTTAAATTCTTTCACCACATAGTGGCATACTTAATAAACTCCAATGCAATAAGTTGGACTTTGATAGTATCTGTACATCTATAATATTCAAACACCTTCTCGACCTTCTTTTCCTACTTTAAGTATTTATCTGCATCTCCACTTCCACTAAAGGACGAGATTTGAATATTGACATTGTCTAACCTTCGAAGGACTTAGCGTCCTCGTCCCTACGTTTGGTGATAGTCAGCTTCTTCTTCTTCCTCCCCAAACTCTTCAACATCTAACTCCTCATCATCTTCCTTAATCTCCTCTAATTCCATTCTTCATCCAACAACTCAATCTACTACTCATCCAGCTCGTTCCGATTGAACTAAGCGATTAGTTCGATTGCCTTAGCCATGATGTCTCTTAAGGACATTTTTTGGTGGGTTATGGTATTGTACACCATAAGATTGTTGTTTATTAACTTATATTGTTGTCACTAGACTATTAATAAGGTTGGTCAGTTTATCAAGTTTGTTATCAACCGACCCTAGGGTATTACTATCATTATGATCATGATCAGGTTGAACACCACTACTCTAATCACCAATAACTCCCTGAACACTCAAATCTGATATAGTATAATATTTCTTTGATAGATTAACAATTCACCAACAACTTCAATTTCCAATAATCACTCGAATAAAACGATAGCGAACTTGCTCTATTTTCGTAATGGAAAACAGAGTAATAATGAAACTATACTTACATAAAAATACTCTACAGCAGCTATAAAAGGAACATAGTAACCACTAATAGTGAGGTAAACTCAAACTTCACTGTAACTTCACATATTTGCATGTAGAATCATGTTTTGATACCAGCGAAGCTAATGTATCACTAAAGTCAGACATGTAGAGAAGCATCATAATGAAGCAAATAAAAACAAATAGGGAAAAAAGTTAGCAAATTTTAAGCAACTACCAAATGGATATAATACACCACTTGATCCTACTCAGCCTACAATCTGTAGGATATGATACACTGGTCCGAATTAAAAGATCACTCGCCACTACTCCTTATTAAAGGGAATTGATATGAGTTGAATGACAATGAAAACAATGAGGTTGCTCAACATGAATAATTCTGTATTGACTAGTTGATTGTCTGCATACAAGAAAATGAGGGTTTATATACCCATCCACAAAGGTTACTTTACATACATGAAAAGACAAAAGGGTATTTTACAATTAGGTTACGCAAAACATATTAAAAGGAGTAAAAGAGATAAAGAATATTTAGTATGGAAAATAAAGAATCATTCTGAAAAGTTGTGTTTAGAAGACACGTCACTCAATGGCTAGACATTAGGAATATGGTACAGTAAGCGGAAACAAGAAAATGTTGCAATCAAGGGCCAACCTGATCTGAATCAGGTTGGTAGCCAATCGGTTTAGTAAAAAAGTTAGTTGAATTGAAGTCAAATGCTTATGGTCAGTTGAGGAGCTCAACTTGGCTAGTCTTAGGTTGTCTTCTAGAATAAGACTTTGCTGTTGGGCAGGAACATGTCTGACACATGTAAAGATTTGATAGATAGGTCGACATGACATTAGTTTGGTATAGGGATCATCGTCTCAACTTTGGTTTCAAGTTAGTATTCTACGTGCGAGTCCTTAGAATCCTCTAGCTTGGTTATGAGTGATTAGTCCAAAGGCCTGATTCCTATCACCATGTCATATACCAATCGTTAGATTTGCGATGCTGACATCACTTGTACTCTATGTTCATTGATCACAACAAAACATAAGTAGCACATTTATTAAGGTGCTTGGTTCATTATTTTCAAGTTTAATGCATGCAATATATCAACTATGGTAATCATGTACCTAAAGTAGGTTGTTTAACTCGTTTCCTTGATAATAAATCTTGAAATTAAATATGAATTTTAAATGCATATCATTGTCCATAGTTTAATAGGATCTTCCATCAATTATCCCTATCTTTTACTTAATCTTTTACTCTACCTTCTATTTTTATGCTTAAGCTTGTAAAAGAAATATTAATTTAGGATAATTAGGCGAAAATAAGGTTAAGTACGTAATTTAGGTAAAGATAGGCATATAAATGCAATTGAAATGGTTAAATTATTTCTAGAAAGTAAAATATATCAAAACAAGTGAAAATGAGCATAATATTGAAAAGAGACTAACCCTTTTTCAAAAGGTCCACAGCTTTTGACATAGGGAAAAAGTTCCTGTGCTCTCAATGAGAGATTCCTTAGATCCTTTTAGAAAGAGTTTGAATAGGTTATCTAGAAATAGAACAAGTACATTTTATGCTCTTAGAACATCCGCTTGTTCTAGACACTTTCCAAGAGTCTTAGACCTTTCACCACTCTGTATGCAAATTGCAAAACGTCCAAAACTTATCCACGATAATGACTCACATGATGGCAAAAAAATCCTACCTTTAGAGTTCCAACTTTGACCAACAACTTTGACTTCAATCACAAATTCTCCACTTTTGCATGTTACTCAAACTTTATACTTCAACCCGATTGAATATTTAAACTTGTGCATTTTTTTTTTTATAATTTCCTATATAAATTTAACATGAAAAAAAGGAAGCTCACCTAAAAGCTTTGTAGTTATACCAAACTAGGCATGGTAACCTCTTGCTTAGGATATAGACTTTGAACCCTTGAGTTTATGCAATTCTAATCGGCAGGGAAGACATTAAACATCATAATGATTGCAAAAATGCTTAAACTTCCTCAAAATTTCAAGGATTTCTACTCCAAAATTTTGTTACCCATTAAATTTGTCCATAAAAAATTCTGAATTCTAGATTGTATCCTAAAATCGAAGTCAAAAAGAAGTCAAGATGCTTAAGACAACATATAACACCAAAATAAGATGTACCTAACTACATTCCTTCACTCTTTTGATGATGAAAATAGACGGAAGAGAGAAGAACATGGTTGAAGATGGAGGGAATTGCCAAGTGGAAAGAAGAGATTAGATAAAAGAGAAGGAGGGAAAGAGTTGACGAATTAATCATTGGATATTTAAAAGAGTTAAATAATATCAAAATATCATTTTTCTTTCAAAATATTACTGAATTGCCGCTAAAAAAAAGGATATAAAATAAGATTTTAGGACTGGAATATTTCTCATGTCTTGGGGATTTCTAAATATTATGTAGCTTATTTTAAGATGTTATAATTATTGACTTTTTTAGCAAAAACTAATAGAATGGGGTAAACAAATATTGACTTGCGATAGTGCATATCATCGTATGCATAGCGGAAAAATGATTTGCAAAGGAAATGGTTTTTCCGTATCTAAATTTAGCATTTTCCACTGTCGCTACTGGTCAGTTATCATGTTTAAAGCTACGAAGGTATATTCAAGCCTAATTCAAACCATTATGAAAACATTCAACTACTGCCAAATCTTAATCGCAACAAAATATTGAAAAGAAATCTGGAAAGGGTTTTCGGGAAAAACAAATATGCCATTCTTTAAAATATATTTATCTATCTTTTATTCTTTTATTGTTTCCAATATTTACAATGGCCCACCTTTTCTTGTAAAATTTTCTTGTAGTTTTTAAAAAATTTCCAGATACGAAATTGAGTATAATTTTGATATGATTTTATTATTATTTTAATGGTCAACCCTAGCAACAAAGAACGCCAATTCAAGAAGCAAAATCCAGTGCAGACGACCGTGCTTTACGCGTAGTCAGCACGTTGACACGTCATTTCCCAAGGACGTTTTCGTCAACCATTTTAACGGAAAACCTTCCGGATCTGGGAAAAAAAGAAAGAAAAGAAAAATCTGAATTTTACAATCATTCGCAAACAAGAGGAAGCCGCGGCAGGAGCAGCATTGAGCCGAGTCGATGGACTTCTGGAATCGAGCGAGGAGCTTCGCGGAGGAAGCCGCGAAGCGATCTCAGGAGCTGACGAAAGAAGCCGCTCGTCGATCTCAGGAAATGACGATCAGCTCGTCGAAGTTAGTCGACATTGTGTCGGAGACAGCGAAGCGGTCTAAGGAGATCGCAGCGGAGGCGTCAAAGAAGGCCGACCAGATCAAGCTTGAAGCGATCAAGCGCGCCGATCAGATCAAGTCGTTTGCCGAATCCTCCGGCGCGCTATCGATAACTGATTCTATTGTTTTGAGGGAAGAGGAGAGTAGTGAGGAGGTGGATCTGGAGAAGTTTGGAGTGACGGAGGAGTTGAGAGAGTTCGTTAGGGAGATTAATGTCACTACGTTTCAAGATTTTCCGTTGCAAGGTGAGTGTGTGCGTGTGTAAGTTGAGAGAGTTCGTTAGTCTATGATTTTTGTTGCAAACCAAAGGAAAACCCTAACCCTAACCCTGGGGCTTCTGGACATTTGCATGTTACTGTAAGATTATAGTACTTTTAGCGAATTTGAAATTGTGCGCCTGAGTTGATAATAAGATTGTTGAGGCTTGAGCGTCACATCTGCGTTTTCTCCAATCCCATGTTGCTTTTTTACAATTAAAAAAATTAGCATAAAGAGGAGCCTGTATCAAATTTTTAATGGTATAATGTGTGATATGATTCATGGATGGATGGACGAACCATGGAATTGAGAGATGGAAGCTTCGATCCATTTCATGTTCTTGAAAGTTTAGAGATCAGAAGAGTTAGAAATTAGAATGTTCTTATTTTAGTTTGATGCGTAGAATTTCAGGATAAGTATATGAGTGTGTTTAGGAAAAGATGATTTTGATTTGGGCGATTTAGGATGAAAATTGAAGCTGAAAATTATGAAGACAGGCCACACGTATTGAACTTTTGCAATAAAATGGACCTATATTTACAAATAGATTATAGAGTAAGCTATAGGATGAGTTTGTATTTGCTATCAAATGTTACATGGGATCAGGGTGGGAGGTTCAAGTTCCACTCCCGTACTGCCATTTTACTTTCATTTAATCATTAAATTTTCTTTACTATAATCAATCCCTTGGTCTATATATGAGGAGAGTATTAAAGTATGAAATGAAATGACTTTCAAGTTTTTAGATTAGTTGGTTCTACTGTCAAGTTTATTTGTTTTGGTTTTGGGATTTTAATGTTGTGAAGTGAGTTTTGTAACAGGACTTTCCACGGTCTTGTGTTTTGCATGTCTCTAGATATTTAATGATAATTGAGTGGGTAACTACTTATTTAATTGAAGTATGTTCTTCGATTTCTTTTGGAGTGTTTTTTGCCTACCATTTTTATTGGAAATTTCAGATGATTCCGAGATGTCAAATGTTCCTACGGTCTCGAATGTGAGCCAGGATCTTACAGAATTCCAGGAAAAACATGCAAAACTTGTTCTTTCAACGGTCAAGGTGATTATCTTTCCAGCATAGTTTACTTCTATTCCCTAATTAGAGTGACTTCTTTTTGACCCATACATGAAAGGTTTTCCCAAACTGATAACTGAGTGGTGAATGAAAGGAATCCGTAACATTGAAATAGCCATGTTGTTTGTCTCAATGAATATGTCCTTTTGATGTTGTGGAATGACAAAAAGAAGTCAACTTTCTCACTGTCATGGGAAGTGCTTCCATGAGCTGTAAGAGAATCCAGTTGATGTTAACCATACAGAATGCACCTGCATGGATTCTGATAGATAAAGGAAATACTTTATAAATTTTATGAAATTTTAGCCTGTGGATGCGTATAGGCTATCAGAAAAATGTGATCATTGAGCTTAGAGGATTCTTTCTCAAATTTTGCTTCAACTGGTTTTATAGCAGTGAGCCTTCTGATTGGTGGGAAACCAGAATAAATTTTCTTGTGTGTGCCTTTTCAGACATGAACTTCTGGTATTTAGATGCTTCCATGTGCTGCAAGAGGCTATGTACTTAGACTTCCCTTCTCCTTTATGATTTTCTTAAGCAATTTCTCCTTTATGAACTGGTTCTTATGTTTTCGCAATCACAACCTTCCCCTTGTTTACTAAATTTTCATGTTCCATGTAAGTCATATTTCATTAAAAGATGATCTAGAAGGTATTGGCTTGATATCTCAGAATCAATGGATCCATATGCATGAATGTGGTGACATGATCAGAAAGTCATGTGTCAAAACCCACTTATGATTTTTTTTAATAAACCCTGCGGTTGTTGCTGACATTGCAGGAGATCTCAAAGTTAAGATACGAGTTATGCCCACGTACTATGAAGGAGAGAAAGTTTTGGAGAATATACTTCATCTTGGTGAACAAACAGTTGGCACTGTAAGTAATCTATTATTAAGATAGGCCTCTTATTGCTTCTTTGTATCTTTGATAGGTATTTATCCTCAATTTTCTTTAATTTTCTATTCACCCTCTCAGTTTTAGTTACTTTTACTCAGTTGTTTTCTTGCTTCATTTGATAGAATCAATTTGGTTTGAATTTGATCACATTTAATAGAATATTGACGATGGGATTGGTTGCTTCAGTTACATATACTGTTTAACTACCATGTGTAATCGATAGAACAGCCTGCCTGTTTGAAGTTCCACAGCACTGTAATATATGAGCTGTCCATTCATGAACTATTTGAACATTGGATCTGCTATCCTGTGAATTTCATAATTGGAAAATGCAGCAAGTCAGCAAGACAATCCTGCTATTGATTGAGCTCCTTCCTCACAAGACTAAATATCCTTGAATTAGCTAACCTTGACATGTTATTATTTTCTTGCAAATGTGCTGTTGGTTCAATTAGATCTCTGAAATGTGAAGTTCCTCAATTAACCCATGTTCAAGCGTGAAGACAGAATAAGGTCCATTAAGCTTGATATGGACTTCATTTGCTGTTTCTTCAAAGGTTATTCAAGCTTTGACTCACTTCATCATATCAGCTTAATCCATGAACAGAATCAGGCTGACTTGAATCTGTTATGTTTTCTTCTCAAGTCGAAGACACGGCCTGTAGATTTGTCTTCTTTTGTCAAGCTATGGTGTTTGCTTAAATCATGAAGTTTTCATTTTGCATGAGCATCGCAAACTTTGTTCAAGTAATTGGAGTAGTTTATCTTTCCACTTCGAATACATGGACTTGCATGTAGAATACTGCTTTCTATTTTGTTCTTTCAACCTTCCTCTCTTCTTTTGTCAGCTATGAGAAGCGTTACATAGAAGACATCAAGCTCAGAGCATCAGAAGAATCAAAGGCAAAAGGAGCTCCAAAAGCTGGAGAATCATCTAACTCACAGAACAAGGAACCAGATCAGCAAAATAAGAAGTCTACCTCACCAGCTGCTGAGCAGGACTTGGATGTGTTCCTTCTAGGGGATCCTGGAGACAGTGATGAGGGACCAGGTATGCAACTGTCTATTATGCAGTGCGTCAGCATCTCTATTCAGAACTTGCAGATAGTTACAAATTTTAAAGTTATTTTTTAATGAATCAGTGGATTCTGGAAGACCTCTTCATCTGATTAACTTTTAAGTTTCAGCTTTCGGGGGAAGGCTTGACCATGATAAAGATGATAATTTTGTTGTATTGAAGAATCAATTCATTACCTTTCTTCATATGTCATTGACTCTATTTAGTACTTCCAAAATTAAAAATTGACATTTCGGTCTTAACAAAGAATTCAGGTCTTGTTCATTTCTTGGCCAAATTTGGGAGGTGGAAACTTCTTGCTCATGAGCTTTTGTGGATTTAATTAGGTTTCAATTTAGCATGTGTGCTGTTCTTATGGTCCATCAGCCTCTTGTAAATTTTCTGAACATGTGAACTTTGATGTATTCTGATGGTCCCTCGTTATATTTCAGATGATGGAGATGTTGGCCTTGATGATGTTTTTGACAAAATGGTGGATGAATCTGTAAGCATACCTCTCTAAACACTTTCATCTGCTGAAGCTCATATATTGTATTTGTTGGCCTTTATTTTTGACATTATGCTCCTTTCAAATAAAGATTAGATGGATCAGGTGGCAACACTTTTAAATAGCTCTTCTCTTTAGTAATTTAGTGCTTTCACATAAAAAAAAAAAAAAAAGAAGAAAAATAACAGAAAAGAAAAAGAAAATGATATTAACCTGCTGGCTCTTTCTGCATGAACTTGTTAAGACAAATATCCTATCTGGGTATCTATTATCTGACATTTGGAATTCATGCAGATAATATTAGAACTTGAAAAGTAACAAAATAGCTCTATTACATGCTCAGACAAATATGCTTGCTTTTAGGATTAGAGTACAAGAAACAATCTTCCATTTTCATCTAGTTTCAGATTCAACTCAATGATAGTCTTGTAAAATGCACTATTTGATAATTGAGAACCCATAAGAATTTGAACTGATCTTAACTTCAGGAAGGTCCTATTTCTTGAAAGATGGATTCATATTGCCGGCAAATAAATATGTATATAAGACCTAATAACGGGTAAAGCCTGGATAGATCTAAATTCCTGCTTACTTACTGTCAACTCTGGTACCTTATGCTGAGTTTGGTGAACCATTACACAGGATGATGAGAAGAAATCTTAGAAGACTTGAGAGGCTGCAAGCACTGATTGATCTGTGACCTCTGATTCGTCTCTGCATTGGTCTTGGCATGTCAATCAAGAAACTCTTTATGTCTGAGGACATTTGCCATACAAAATCTTTTACGACAAGGAAAAGACTAGAACAGTTCAGTACATGAATACAGTGTGTACATTCCATTCCCCCCGTTTCCTCTTCCTTTTCTTTTCTTTTCTTTTTTATTTTGGGCTTTTCATGTAATTCCTTTGACTCATCATTCTTTTCTTTTTGTTTGGAAAGAGAAGGAAGGATTTGTAAAGAATTTTGTTCTTCTGTTAAGTGGCTTTACGCCTTCTGTAGAGATTATTTTATCCTGTTGCCATCAAGTACATATTGTTACCAGAGTGCTGCATATTATCTGAGATTTTTGTTGGTTGGCAACTTATCCTACATACATTATTCAAGTCATTGCCTTGCACTCCCTGTGCTGGTTCGAGCCGCATCTCACCTTATGAATCGGAGCTTTTCCTCTGAAAGTCTAGTCTTACTTGCTCCCTTGGTGGACTACTGAAAGTGAAACACGTTACTTATTCCGGCTCTCTCCTGCAGGTGGATTTTGTTTGAGAAAATGCATGCTTGAAAAAAAAAAAAAAAAAAAAAGAAGTCGTGTGTCATGAATGGAATCTTCCAGAACAGTAAAGCTAGGATAATATGTTTGTGGCTGTTCGTGATCGAAGAGAAATTAGATTCCTATTTTTCCAACAAGTCTAGAGGAAGAAAGCTAGGATAATACGTTTTGGAGGGTATTGTGTCGCTTTGGATAGGGTAATGGGATTCATGGTAGATATAAGCCAGTTGTGGGAGTGAAATTTCTCCTTTTTTGTTTAGGGGTTCAATCTATTTAGGATGAAGTTTGATACCCTTGCCATTCAAGAAACTTAGGGTTCGTTTATTGAAATGAATCGTGGGTTGGTAAAGCTCATTGTTTAATGGAAACTCAATTTGACTTTCGAGGTATAATGAGACCTCAAGAATGGTTCATATGACAATGCAATTAATAGATTTAGTTGGAGAGACCCCAAATGAGTACTTAAATAGTGCTACTCATGGCTTAGTTTTAATGGTGTGAGTATGGCTGCACATCTATAGTAATCATTAAGAGTTGTTATAAGCTATGGTATCAAATGGATTAGGATGACAAGTATGTGAATAATGTTTAAATGCTAAGGTAATCATAAATGGACCCTAACTATACTTGATTCTCCGTGTATTCTAACTAGTAATTATATTTAATAGCTAGACGGGATAAGATAAATAAAATATTTGGGTAACTTATATCACACCTGATGCTTAATATCCATACACTTATTATTTAACATACTGTATTAAACATAGGCAAAATATGCCTCAAACGATTATTCTCATTAAATATAGACAAGCATATCCATGAAGCCTCTTGTCGTGGCAGCAAGGATAGTCGACTTTGCAATAATTGAAAATTGGTGAAGGCCACATAACATTAATAAGAAAAACAATGAGTATAAGTTTAACGAAAAAATACATTAAAGTGCTATGTGTGCAAGCAATTGTTGGACTGACTAGGCTTATAGTTGGACTTGTAGGGCTGCCATAAATCAAATTACACCAAGGAAGTTGATGCGCGTAACGAGGGAATAGTGGGCATCAAGTGAACAACATAATATAACATTTATGCAAATGGGTGGCATATTTTCTCTTAACACCTAGTAATTTATTTTTTCTTTGCTTTATTTAACTTGGACATCCATCTAAGTTGACAAATTATAAACACAAGTAGGAATAGGAGCTGGAGGCAAGAAATAATAAGAATTATACTAAGGTAAATTACAAACCTATATTAAACTATCAAGACAAACACGAGAACCAACTACTCTCTTGTCCCTATTAGCTGGAGCTAATATTGGCTGAATGTTTGATAAGAAAGCAATAACATTTCGGTTTTTTTTTTTTTCTTTTTTTTTTAAAGCAGAAAGAAGTTATCTAAACCTTTTAGCTTTACGTTCTTTCTTCTTTTCCGAAGTTTTCTGTCATACCTTAGGCCGCTGGAGCTTCGTGGATGTCGTCGGATTAGCGTTCTCAATTTCCAAATATGTACAGAAGAAAACAAGTTTTCAAAGTTAGTAAGTTGACTCGATAATTCTCATAAATTATAGGTACGTCTTGTTTTACCTTTACTCAAATGTGGCACTCTCGTATTTTATCTTATTTTATTTTATGTGACCATGAGTTTGAGTAGGTTTCCTCAATTTTGGCCAAAGTTCTTGGTAATATTTTCCTCGATCCTCAAACTGCTTGTATTAATAAAGAAAAGCTGGTTTAGATTTATTTGTAAAGAGTTTCGTTTTCTGACTTTCATTAAGATCATTAGATGAAGCCCCCAACTCTACTAGGTAGTTACTTTTGAAATCATCTGATTGAAGGATGCGTAATGGGGTAAGAAAATGACGAGTTTATTTGCGATATGTAAAATAATGTCCTTTGTCAAAGTTTGATGTTTTGGAATAAAATATCGTGCTGCCTATTTTTTTTTTTTTAATTTAAATTTCGTGTCATGAGTATAGGGGAATTTGAAAGTCAGGCTGCTTGAAGAGGAGAGGGGATGGTGGGTTTCCCTTTGGTAGATGTGTTTTTGTGAAATCCTAGCTGGTCGACACTCATATGCTACTGGTGATGGTTGATTCGTTGTGTTAAAGTGGAAGTAATTATAATTGGTGACTGAAATTATGTGGATTGGATTTTGCAAGTGAAACAGCTGAAGACTGAAGTTAGACATGTTAATGGTGTGGGGAATGAGATTTTGAGCAGTGATCTAATATGATTTGTTGTGAAAAATTGTGAAGTAGTGGTGTCTGGCTCAATTTCAATTTTTCTTAATATGCTTTATAGTAAATGTAGCTCATTTAATATAGGTTATTCGACATTAAATTAAAAAAAATTCATTATTCTACAAAAAATATTAACAAGAAAATTTTCTAAAAATACTTTAGAATAATTAATCTAGAGTCACCAACCAACCAAGTTTGATAAAAGAAAAAAAATAGATTAGGGTTAGTGAGTAGAAGAACCCTAATTAAGCTACTAGCCTACGGATTTTCTAAAATATAATTCTTAAAAAAATTTTAATTAGAGAAAACTAGATTTAGGAGTGAACTTATCTAGACTTGTAGGTCACTATATAAAAAAAAAAAATTAAGAGGCCTTTATTTTTATTATTTTCCTAAGCAAATGAAAACAACAAAACATGAAAAGAATGTAAGAAAAATGGTTTTTTTATTAATCTTGTCATTACGAATTTTCTGAAAAAACACAAAAGATTTTATTTTCTTTAACGATTGTTTAAAGAATGCTTACGTACCAGTAAGTCGAGATTAAGCCAAAATAGTTTTGATATTTTTTTTTAATAAAATCTTAGTGCGTGGGTTCTTTTTTATTTTGAGAATGAGCTAGGTTTATGTTTTTTTAACTATTTTATTTTTTATTTAAAAAAATACTTAAGAAAATCCTAATATTTATTTCCAATTTTAAAAAAGAACCTAAAAAACCTAATAGACTCTAGTTAAGATCTTTAATTTAGGAAAAACCACCTATGTGACAAAAATCTTTATTTTTTAAAAAAAATCTAAAATGTGTAAAAAAAGAAAATTTAAGAAAAAATATATGTAATTTTTCTAAAATATGCAATTTTCTAAAGTAGCAATTTATGTAAAAATTGCAATTTTATTAAATATTCTAAAAAACTGGGGTTTTCAATGATGAATATGCAAATTAAATATAAAATGTTAATACATGAGAAATAATATGAAGACCTACAAAAATACTTGCATCAGTACTAATTAGACTAAATTCTTTATAAAAGCATGAATGTGCTTTAAAAGAAACATAATAACAAAGAAAACTATTAAAAATAATAATTACTACTAAGTACCTACATAAAAACAAATTAAAGTTAGTATAATTTTCATATATAAAATAATAAAACTAATAACATAGAAAAATAATAACAAGAAAACAAAATTAAATCCTAAAACCTACCTAAGCTATTCCAGGTTGCAGGTTGGATCTGGATCAATCGCAAGTTGTCTAAGAGAATTCAGGTTAGGTCTTTTCTTCTTTAATAGTAGCGACAATCCAGCATTGTGCAGGATAAGTCCTCAAGTAAATCGAATTGGAGACTTGACTTTTATGATGAAGTGATTGGTGTTAAGGGGTTTGAGCACCATGCCTTAAGATTTCATAGAGGTTTCGATAGCGGTTAAGATTGGTAATCACATGTGGGGTTGTTGCTGTGACATTAAGTTCAGGAATGGAGCATAAGGGGTTTGTTGACGTCGTACTTAGTGTATTTGTGTATCGCGGTGGTTATTTAGTGGTAAAAGTCATATGTATAGGTGGTACGTATAGGTGGTCAAGCATATGGGTAGCCGGGTGGGTAGGTGGTTATATGGGGATGAGAGTAGTAACGCTATATTATATGCATGTGTCTGCTATATATGTTACGCATGAGTTTACTGTGTATGTTGTGCCTATTGTAGACACCTAATTTTTGCCCTTCCCTAATCTTAGTTTTTATTTATTTATTTATTTTCTTACAAAAAGGGTCCTAATGCAAAAAAGAGATAAAAATAAAAAAAAATGTTGACAAATAATGAAAATACCAAAAAAAAAAGTAAAGGAAAAATTATAAAGATTTCATAGATTTTTAGAAAGTAATTTATATTAGGAATAATTAGTTTAATGTTAGTGTTAATTTTAGCTTAGTTAAAAATTTTCAGTTTAGGAATTTAGATAGTGTAAATATAATTTAATTATAATGAATATCAAGATACAAACCAACAGCCTAATTGATAAGTAGCGGAGTATTTGGGTGGATTTAGTTGGAAGTTACGGGTTCGAGTCTCAATAAGTATCTATGTTTTTATTTTTCTATCTTCGATCCCACCGATCGTCAGGAAAGCAAGACGCCATCTAAATTCCAACGATCGTAAGGAGCAACGTACACGAAGCAGCGATCACAATTCCATTATTCCTTTACTCCGCACAAGAAAGCAAACGCCAAACGAATTCCAATTCGCATCGAAGTCTTCATAATTTGAAGCCTGACGAACCAATGAAATCCAATAAAAACCGATCGTCAGGTTCAGTTTAGATTTTTATTATTATTATTGTTATTATAATTATTATTATATTATACTATATTAGTATTTTATCCTGTCTTTAGATATTTAGTATTGTATATATATATATGTTAGTATATGACATTTCCTTTAACATTAATTTTCTTTATTATATAGGTTAGATAATGATTTAAGTGAATGGTTATTTCATAATAGTTATATGAGTGTAAATGTATATGTATTACTTTAAGGGTCGTTAAGATTACTTTTTATTTATATACACGTTATTATATTTTCTTAGTTAACATAATATATAATATGATTTTAGGAGTTCTAATATTAGTTCTTATATAAAGTGCATTACATGGAATTATTTTATTTTGGTAGATAGTTATATATATTAGTTTAGTGGTTGTTAAAATTAGTTATTTTTTAGATTTGGCTTTACTTAAGATTTTATCACATGGAAGTTTTTTTTTTTAAATAATAAAAATTAATAAAAGACCCTTTTAAAAATAGGATTTTTTAGAGCATTTTTTTATATAACCATAACATTCAAGAGTTAGGACCCTTTTAGATTTCTTTTAAAATAAACCGAATAAATTAAAAACGTAAACTTGGAAGGTTTTTAAAATTAAAATCAATCAACACATTAAAGGTTTTTTTTTTTGAAAGAACTACGATCGTCTGATCCCGATTAGCAGGTACGTAGGCACCTTCGGGGCAACGATAAAATATGTAATTTTTCTAAATTAAAAAATCATTTTGATGTTGATAAAATAAAAAAAATCTTTAATTGACTTCTTTTCTATGGTTAAACATCTTTTCCATAGTTTAGGTGTTTTTTTTATAGTTTAAATGTCTTTTCCATAGTTTAGATGTCTTTTTCATAGTTTAGATGTCTTTTCCATAGTTTAGATGTCTTTTTCAAACTAGATGTCTTTTTCATAGTTTAGATATCTTTTTCATAGTTTAGATGTCTTTTCCATAGTTTAGATGTCTTTTTCATAGTTTAGATTCCATGGTTTAGGTTTTTTTTTTCCATAGTTTAGGTGTTTTTTTCATAGTTTAGATGTCTTTTCCATAGTTTAGATGTCTTTTTCATAATTTAGATGTCTTTTCCATAGTTTAGATGTCTTTTTCAAACTTTAGATGTCTTTTTCATAGTTTAGATGTCTTTTCCATAGTTTAGATGTCTTTTCCATAGTTTAGATGTCTTTTTCATAGTTTAGATGTCTTTTCCATGGTTTAGGTTTTTTTTTTTTTTATGATTCAGACATCTTCTCTATGATTCAGAAATTTTTTCTATGATTAAGGCATCTTTTTTATGATTAGAAATTTTTTTTCTTTTTTTTTTATGTTTTAAGCATTTTTTCTATATAAAAGCTTCATCATGTAAAATATTGCAAATTTCATAAAATCTTTAGGGTTTTTCTTGAAAATAAAAAAAGATTATCACTTAGTTATTTTTAAATAAAAATTTTAATTTGGAATTTTTCAAAAATTAGGTTTTTAGGTTTTTTTTTATATATAATGTTAGGAATAAAAATTACGCTTCTAGGGATTTTTTTTAATAAAAATAAAATGGTTAATAAAAAAGTAAATTCAACCAATCATTTTTTTATAAAAAGAATCAACACATTAAAGTTTTCAGAAAGAACTAAGATCGTCTGATCCCAGTTAGCGGGTACGTAGGCACCTTCGGGGCGACGATAAAATATATAGAAACTTAGGTTTTTTTTTTTTCCTTTTGATTTATTTATTTATTTATTTTAAATATTATAATTAGAAGAATAATCCTAATTTCGGTAAATAAATAGTGGTACTCGTTAAGGGTTTAATAGGTTAGCCCCCGAATTCGGAACCCTCTGGTTCTTCATTGAATATGAAATCAAAGACCGGTAGCCAAATCGTGATCAATCCACCTAATTTGGTTACGGTTTCTTTTTTTTCCCGACTTCGGTCGGGTGGCGACTCCAAAAATTATTTTTAATAAAAAACCGGAATTTTTCAATTTCTTTAGTCGAGGATTAATATTAAATGGGTTAGGGTTTAGTATTAATCAAGAAATGAGAAATCAATTTTAAATAATTAGAAAACCGAAAAATCAGACTCGACACCTATGAATTGACTTAGAATCCGATGCCTATTATTTGTAGATTAGTAGAATGAATCAAAATTGGATCTTTGCATGCATGTTTTGTGCATATGAAATTTGGATGTTTTCACAATGATTTTGCGATCTTTCTTCCAAATCCCAATAAAATTATTAAATATTCGATGAGATCTATTGTGAGTTTTGTACATCTATAGCGTAATTTCCGAAAAATAGTATGAAAATTGGGTGTCTTAAGTAAATTTTATGAGAATGGTGTAGTAAAGGCATGCTGTATGGGTATTTTTTGTATTGAAGGCGCAATTCAAGGTTATGCCTTCTTTGTTTGTACTGAAGGCACATTCCTTAGTCACGCCTTTAGTGTAAATAAGAAGGTGCAATCCTTGGGCGCGCCTTCAATTTAACCTTCCTCTACGTACTTTTAATCTAGCAGGCTAGCTATCTGTTTTACCCCTAAGTTTTAGATATTTTCCTTAAGAGTGACTTTAGTATACTTAACAAGGTGCGATTTAAACATGTGTCTTCTTAGTTTCCACCTAAAATTTCGCTTATTTCTGGCAATTAATCAAATATTATTCAACTTGTCTCGTATTTATTATTCCTGAAATGGTGTAATATCATATCAAATTAGTCTAATGAGTTGGGAATGCCGATGCTTTTTTTTTTTTTCATTTAGTGTATTACTTATGGAAAGTATTACCATAGCAAGTCAACTAAAATGATTCACTAGACTACTAACTGAACTTGTGAAAAGTAGGTATAGTATATAGAAAGTATATATACAATAAACTATCGATAGTAAGAGAATAGCAATCTAATATGAAACATCATTTACAAAAACTATTCACATAGTGAATAATAGATGTTGAGAATACATAATAATCAAATGAAGTAACATAAATATGGTTATTTACAACTACTTCTTACTTTCCTAGATTTAGTTCATTGTTTTTCAAAGCGAGCTAATAATGATGACCTGTGAGTAGACGGTCCCTTTGATGGTTGAGGAGGAGTATCAATAAAATCTTTAGGAAGAACTAGAGTAGGCGGCGACTGTGGTAGCTGGGTGATGGCCTCCCCTATGTGTAATGTCTACGGCCAATCGGTACAACGTTTACGAGGAGCTAGTGGTGTTTGCTGTAGATACATTCATCCGTGAGCATCCGAAATGTCGAACGAGATGTGGCCAGAACTAGAGACATTAAACGGGTGATATACTGCTATCAATCTCGTCCAAGTCAATGGAATGGTAAGATCCCGATGCCATAGCATTGTCTTTGTGTCCTTGACTACATGTTTGTCCTAGTCAACATCCTTTCGTATGAACTCTAGCACCTACACGTAGTCGAGGGGCGAGTATGGGGGCTAAATCAGTTAGTTGGTCAGGAAACAATATTAACCTATCATGCTCCTTAAGATGGTGAAGGCCACTGTCAATGATACAATGAGTAATGTCGAAATCATTTACTAACCTTGCTCGACATAAAGTATTCACCTATAGTTAATGAAATGGTTAATGTTATGTTCATGCACTTTACTGTGCAAAAAAACCATAAGATGCCATCATTGCCCTATGATATGTGATGTACTAGCGTATATGCTTTTTATATCAATCGTAGTAAGCTAGATCAATACCCATTGATCCTTGACTATGAACAACCCATATCTAGCGGTCTATTCGAGTTGATATGTACCCCTGATGTGCGACCAAATAATCTATGTCTGTCATACCCCTAAGGTCAATGAGGTGTAACTCCTCACTTGTGTTAACATCTACTAGTATCATTTGGAAGCCTCCAAATTGTTGTATGACATGGTCGCAGAAGTAAAACTCGACAATTTAGAAGCAGATTAGTGGTACCCTAACCCTATAGATAGCTCACCGGCACTACAGAACAAGAGTAAGAGATCACTAAGGTCATCTAAGTACAACTCCTACATGACTTATAATGCATTTGCAAGGAAAGTACATTAATAATCCATATATTTTTAATCCATATTAACTATAGAATTAAAATTGAAGAAGTACATACCTGTCGACTTGTCTGCAAATCAAATGTGGTCCGGTACACATCCACAACGTGAGTAGCATGGTGTATGGTGTCTTGTGATATAGCCCATTTAGAAGCTAGTGGTAGCCTCTACTATATGGCAAACCTATATTTGCTTCATGGTGCAATGTTGGGGAAATGATCCCATGCCCATATCTATAGCAATATGGTAGCGTTTCCAATCTCCTATACTTTTAATTACGCAGCTCCACACAATTGACGATACAACCATGCCAAACAAGCCGAGCCCCAACTAAATGTCCCATCATATAGGGAATACTTTAGCATAGGTAAGAAAATCACATGGATAAGAGAGGAAGATTTATTAACAAATAAAAAACCACCCAATAACTGTAGGATGTATGTATGGGTATGTTACCAAACGATCTCCTTTTCTACATCTCTAGGAAGTCCGCTAAATTTCTCTCGTAGCTAAGTCAAATTAACTCGCCCCCCTTTGTTAGTACCATTTGTAGGGTAGTCTCCTAGCAAACCCCTAGCTACTTAGGGCCAAACTAATTACGTAGACTTAGTTACTGCAACCCTATCTATATGGAGACTAAACAATACCTCCATATCCTAGAGTATGATTGTCATCTCCCCATGAGCCATATGGAAAGTATGGGTCTCAAGTCTCCACCTCTCAACTAACGCCGTAATGAGGTGAAGATCAATCTGGATAAATGGTAGTCATGCAATCGCAAGGAAACTTGTGTCACTAAGGTGAGTGATCTTGCAATCATCCAATGGTATCTGTGCCGTACCCTTCTACATACTCAACTCCACTTGATGAACCGTAATGTACTCGGGTCCCTAAAATATTGTATTCCTTTTCATCATAACAGTAGAAAATTATTGATCTATACAATTTCACGAATGAATTAACATCAAGTCATACCCAAAAATCCTATACATCCTGCAATCGATGTCATCCCTATCTATCCATTACTGATGGGTCACTTAGTCCTAGATCCATCATATCATTGATATATGAAAGCATAACATGATATGATATATAATATAATGTAAGAAAACAACACAAATAGTTATCTGTCTATACTATTTCTATTAAGCTAAGGACATGTTCTCCTATTGTCTCCTTCCATTCTATATACATTACACATGCTCTTGTTGGCAAGCTCTCTTAAGTCCATCTCCATATGGTATCTCTTCTACCTTGGTTTAACAAGACTATGTTTTAGTTTCTCATTAGGTATGAGGAATGGGTAATCGAGATAGGGCCCATTTTACTCATCACCTATTGGTAGGAAGTGTCTATTATAGATATATAACTGATGAGACCACTTATATCATCCCCCAATGTACTGTCCTCTAATGTACCGACCAGTGGTAACTCAAATAGAATTAAGTGGCTTAATCGGATGTGAGTACAAGATTTTGTAAATTTGTCATTTCCTAAATGAACACATCATTCTATTCATATACACAATGTGTTTTTTATTACCTTATTTCATTATGCCAATTAATTCATGCCTCCAACATGTCTTCATCTCTCATATCCCGTTTTCACGGCTATATGCCTCATAGATTCATATCTCTAGAAGTTAGATTCGAACATCCAGTTTGTTAGGGAAGAGAAGACCATTCTTACGTACCACACTTGTGACTTAGATGGGGCGAAAAAATGAAGTATGATATCTATATGTTGAGATTCAACCCTAAGGCCTAATGGATAGCATGCACGTGTGTTAACCAAATGACCTAACTCTTTCCTTAAAACATGATTTCAACCTAATATTATTAATGCTTTACATCCCTTAGCTAGATTTATAATAGGTCGGCAAACTCAAAATTGGTTTGATCTAACTTCATCTATGAATTAATTAAAACACCATAAGCCTTTAAATATACATGCAAAATAATCTTTTTAACTTAAATAAATTTTGAGTCATATTAATTTGTCTAATTAAAGTTATTCAAAACTAAAGTTTTAAATTAAATAAAGCCCATTTCATGAATTCAAATATTTTATTGGACTATTTTCAAAAAATATTTTCTAACGAAGCCTAATTTTCTTAAAGACTTAAAATTTATTAAATCATATGTACATTTTTGAACATTACTTAACCAAACCTCAAACAATTAACTAACTTGATGCGAAAACTTTTATTTTTTAATTTTTTTGTTCTTTTTTCAAATTTTCAATTTTTTGTGTAAACTTGGCCTAAAAGAAAAGATCCTAAAATAAAAGAGTTGCAAAAATGAGGTGTCTACAGGGGGCCGAAGTATAGCAATTTAATGATTTATAAGGTAACAAGACTAACTTGGAAGGTAAGTCAAAAACTATATTACATGAAATTATAAGTTAGAACATTACTTATAAGGTAGATCATAAGGTTCTCAAACAAAATTATGTACTTGTTCATACTTAGAAGTTGACTTAAGGTACCCTAACCTTAGACTTGTATTAATTCAAAACCTAATTCCGAAAGCACTAGGCATAGAATTCACCTAAGTAATGACTATAAACCTTCAACGCCTAGGTATGAACAACTTAATAACTTAAACCCTAATGACTTAATCCTAGAGATAACAAGAGAATTATTGATCTTTCATAATTAGTAGGGAAACTAAAAGTATTAATTGTAATATAGGAACCATTAATGAGTAATGGTAAATTATGGACCAAAGTCTATGGATTCAATTAGACTATAAGGTTTGGCTAAAAAGAAAAAAAAAAAGAACTATAAGGAGTATAACAAAGTTAAACTTAGGATAAGGCTAGTTCCAAATTGTAATTCAGCTTGGGCCCAGCTAGGCCGAGCCTCAATGCCTAACAACTCACTAGGCTCAGCAGGTCAAGATGGTTTAACCTTATAAACCTGTTAAACTAGTGGACCAACCTACCAGTTCAACCCATCCTAATTTAAAAAAAAAAAAACTAATGAAAAGAAATATATACATGCAAGATATTTATATGTGCATGTCATTGTATTTTTTCATCAATAATTTTCTTTTATGTATTTATCCATTTTCACAACAAAATCTATAGTTGGTACATATGTCATATATATGTGCAAGATACATGTGTTTGTATATTAGTATATGTATTTACCTAAGAGGTTAAGATATGTTGATATATATGAATATATATATATATATGAATGTATGTAAATATATATAAATATATGTATGTCAAATATATATATATAAATATATGTAAACATATGCTAATGTATATACATATAAATATAAGTGGAAATATATATATAATCGCTAGAAAAAATTAAAAAGAAAATTTAAAATATTGGTTCATGAGCCATTAAGCTAGTCAATGAACTAGTAGTTCAAGTGAACCAACTCGAAACTAGCTTCTCTTAGGTCAATTACAGTTTACCACTTTAGTGACTTGTGAATTGGTGGGCTTGAGTCGATTTTAGGCTAGTTTGACTTGCATCCCATGTCTAAGTAGAGGTAGAAATGGACTCATAAAATAGGATAGAAGGATCATCCAACCTGAATTAACTTAGACAATGACTATGAAAGTACCTAGTGAATACTTTAAGGAGTATGATAAAGCCATCAAATGCAACCAGTTCAAGTAACTCATTTCTAAGAAAGTTCAGATCCATTCCTTACAGTATATTAGAATATTTTTTTAGAGTATTTAAAGGCTCAAGTGTGTAATTGTTTGTGGTTGATTACATGCGTACAACATGTATGCTTGAATATTGATTTGGTAGTAGGAGCGAAACTCCATGTTATATTGTTTTATTTATATTTTATTTAGATTGTTTGAAATTAGTTAAGCACCTCAAAAAAGAATTAATCTAAACTTGACCTAAAACTTAAGTTAACATATTGCAACCTATGAGGAGACGGTTCGAATTATCGTGCCAAATATCGATGCCTTTGGAAGAGACAATCTCTCGTTGATAGAGATAGTCAAAATGGTCTCTTTCTCACTCTTAGTTAAGCTATGTGATGGGATAAGAGGTCATGGCAAGGTTGAAGTCATTGGTTTAAAGGTAATCATAGGAGGAAAGTATTCTTCATTGCATAAGCCTAGGTTTAGCATTCATTGCTGCAATCATGCTAAAGTCAGTAAACTCCTCAATTAGGATTAGAACATGTATAATTTCTCTAATCTTATGACAGACTGAAAATATCATATGATAGAATTGTAATAGTTGATGCATTTCATCTAATTGACTTGGCTAACAACCATACTTGGTGTATAGTGTATGCATGCTTCTATCTCCATCTTACTCAATGAGTTATGGATTGCTCACATTCTCATAGATTCATTTATAGCTTTAAAGTAGTATATACCATTTTAGCTAGTTTGAAATTTGTAGCTACTAGGGCTTTAGAGTAAGGATAATGAAAATATGGCCAATTTTTTTTTTTTAAATTCTTTTTAGAGTCTTTTGTCTATTGTGAAACTAATTGGGCTACCTTAGGTGACCTAGTATTAGTTGATGATATGTGTTATAATGTGGAAAGAAAAACCTTTCGAACTTATAAACTCATAGTATAAACATAAGCTGCGTACATATATTAATGTAAACAAGAACAATCTTACAAGCCTTATTTGAAAGCATTTGAAGAGCTATATTACAAGTTTCATATCAAAATAGGAGTTGAACTAGGTTCTTTAAAATAGTTAGTTGAGTACACCTTATGTAGATCAAGTCTGATGGTAACTGTGTAGACAACTTCTATCTTATGGTAGTTCATACCTTACGGCTATTATGACTTCACATGCTTGGGGTGTGACAAGACGGAGACTGGTGGATAGTTACATAGAGCGTATTGTATATATTCATGAAGATTGAACATTTTGGACAAGCTATAATGATGCTTAATTTTTTACTAAAACTCATACCTACGAACAAGGTGTTAGAGTAAGAACCTGAATGAAAAGAACTTTTGATGATAAACCCTACGCACAAAGGTATTTTGATGTGTTAATGTAAATGAAAGGTATTTTGTTATTATTAACATGCTACCTAGTATGCAGTAGAAGGAATTATATACTTAAATGAACTTACGAAGAACAAAAACCAAATGATGGAAAGTTGATAAGATCAAAAGTGATTTAAAGAATTAGAAGCATGGGCAGTAGATGTTCAATCAAATCAACTACCACCAGAAGCTAATCAAAAGAAAAAAATAATATATATCTTCATTAAAACAAATCAAATGTATAAGGCATAGCTAAATTATTTTTAAAGATGAAAGATGAAAAGAAAATTACTGATTAGAAGATAAGATTGACTAAAAGTGAATGACTAAATAGAGCCATATATCAAAAGCGTAGGAGATGGTAACATAAGCAAAACATGATTAGAAGCATATTAAAATGAAAGAAAAGAATCAATTCATAAGTCAAAACCTAGCACTATGAAGACATATTTAGGCAATATATCCAATTAAGCTAAGGGATACAAAAGTAATACTTATGAAGTTTACGGAAGTGTATGATACAACGGACCAATGAAAGTTTTTTAAGTACATAAAGCAACTATAAGGAATATATCACATGGAAAAAGAGCATATCAATTATGATAGCAAAGAAAGAAGATCACAAAGGCTATTACCTTAATGAAACATTTGATGTTGGTGTCACAACTATTTAAGGATAAAGTAATCAAAGAAGCAAGAGAGAGAAAGCAAGAAAAGAGAAAAGTTTAAGAGCTACATAAGTTTTTGTGATACAATATTGTTTAGCTGAGCTTACATACGTTTATCTGATATGAGAGAAAAGCTCTTAGCTTGAGAATTTATATTGTTGAGCAATTGTGGGAAAGTGTGAGGACATCCATTATAATCCTCTAAGGAGTTATTAATCTTTTTCAAAATTAGTTTGAGACTATTTGAGAGAATTCAGGAGGGAGCATCTATGGACTTGCAACTTGGAGGCAAGATAGATTTGTGAGAGTTATTAACCTCTATACAAATTTTTTTTTTTTTCAAATAGTTGAAAGTATGGTATGGATAATCATATTCTTGGTTGCAGGTTGAAAAAGTGGACTGACAAACAAGGCGAAACTACTCTATGTGCTTCCTTGATTTTCTGATCCATGTACTCTTTTATTTACTTGCAATTTATTTACTATTTACGTGATATATTTCTTGATTACTTGAGTTTTCTACATTATACAATTTATCATAACAATATTTATGTGGTTAAGTTCAAGGTTCAAAGTACATAGAGTTCATTGAATAGGTAACCTATTTGAAAGATCAAATTACTAAGAGTTGGGTTAGATCTTACACGCAAATCTCCAATCTAAATTTGTTAATATTTCTAATATGTTAGGAACTAAGAATAAGTTTAGTATAAGTCATTAATCTTGAATATCAAGAAGAAAAAATTGGTTAAGTCCTAAAATTCTACAACAATCAATTCAACCCCCCTTCTTGATTGTTTACTAGGACTAATAATTAGTATTAGAGCAAGTAAACCAAAAGAAATAAAGTTTTCAAGGAAGGCTAAACTAAAAGAAAAGATTCACATTACATTAGTGCATTTGATCATCTTATTAGAATATTTGAAATAAGAAGAGATTAATCACAATAATTATTATGGTAGATTTCTTTAGCTTAACAATATTTAAGAATTATGATGTAGAATATAGAATGATAGAAAAAGGAAGTCGAGAGTAAGAAAAGTAAAGGATGCAAGAAGAAACCTCTGCGAAGAGAAGAAAGGTTGTTTCATTCAAACCTTCTGAACATTTTCATACCCCTATAAGTCTTCCTCTAAAAGCAACTTTTGAATAAGCCTTAGAAATGTTCACTGCTCAAGCAAAACAATGTGAAGAAAGAAACAAAACACTTCCTTGTCCTAAGGAAACAACCACACCCCTTAGATGTACCCTCTTATTTACAATCTTGTTGCTTAGCTTCCCCTAACCTCTTCTATTCTTGTTGTAAGCCAATGCATATGTCTTTTGTAGGTTTGATGTGTTGAACACAAAGTAGAAGGAGGTAAATTTGATTTTGCCTTTCACTTGAGCTTCTAATCTTCCTCTCTAATGTCAACTATGATTTTCTTCTATATAGAAAATTATGGAGGTTAAAGTTAGAGCTACCTAAGCTGAGAAGGGGGTTACTAAAGCCTAAGTCAAATTTTGAAAAGGTTAAGGAAGAGATGGCTAAGGTTAGATGTAAGGTTAGGCTCAAGAAGAGTAGTGTTGACAACCTGGCCTAAGAAACAAAGGAATTCAAGACCCAAAAAGAGAAGGATAAGAGATGCTCAATAGTTAGGTTAATAGGCTTAAGGCCAAGTTAGGTGTTATGTCTAAAGATTGAGATAAACACGTAAGTCTACTTGCATCGTTGAAGGAGAAGGACACTAAGTTGGTTAATAAGGTACAGATATTAGAGGAAGAAACTATAAGGCAAAGGGTCCAGATTGCCAAGCTAGAGAGTAGAGACAATATCCCCTCGATTGTTCAAAAAAGGGTTTTTAATGAGATTGTGAAGAGCCATCAATGGGTAGATAAGTACGAGTTCGCATTAGAGGTAGAAAGGGGAATTTGAGACCTAGTATAGGAGAACTGTCTCAAGCTAGACTTAGATTTCCTTAACTTCCTAGATGCTTTACCCTAGGTCTACAAGAGGTCAAGGAGATGTTGAGGCAAATGTCAAAGTCAAGGCATTAGACCTCAATGATGAAGAGGCCGAAGAGGTATAGGATGAGCACAATTACTGACCAAAGAGATGATATTCCTCTTGTCACCAAAGACAAGTCATATGACCCTCCTCCAGCTAAATGAGGGGTTATGCTCTTTTTCCTTCTTCTTGTTAATGTAAAGCTTGGGGCAAGATGCCGACCTTCAGTATTGTAATTACATAAACTTAATGAAAATCAAGTTTTTGATTATGTGTGTATTATACTTGATGTAGGTAAGTGGACCTATCAATTTATAATATAGTGGATTAAGTCCAAGTATTAATCCCTTAGGGACTTTGACTACTAGTACTCACTAGGTCTCTATTATCTAACCAGTAATTTAAATTTGAAGAAATCAAAAGAATTTAATCCAAATTACTACTAAAACTAAATTAAAGAGTAACTAAGATGAAATTCAAGAATTAACTCGAAAGCAATTTAATTAATTCAGGATTTAACACTGTACCTAAATCTTGCTTCCCTTAAATCTAACATATGATTTTCCTAAAGATAATCTAATTTATTCTTTAATTTTTCTTGACCGAAAGAATTCTTTACTAAATTTAATTACCTTCTCAAGTCAATTAACCCTAACCCTTGAATCACCTATGAGAATCTCTTCTCAATAGCATGATCTAAGATCACATTATTGAATAATGAACTCTCTACACTTTAATTTGAAATTCGGAAGAATCTAGCGAATTATCTCTAATCTTGCAATAATTCTCATCAACTATGCCTAGATCTAATCTTATAAGAAATTTCTCGATTCTCTTATAAGATATCAAACTCTAAATTACTATTTATGGAAATGATAATTTAAATTATGAAGCAAACATAGTTAAATCAAGAAATTAATAAAGAACTAAATTAATCAATGCTAATCATGTCACATGAATAGATCTAGGTTTTACAAAACCTAGATACTAAGATTCTACTCACTACACATCTTAAAAGATAAACCTAAAATCGAAGTGTAGAAAGTAATGGAAAGAATCATCATGAAATCTAAAAAAATTGAATTTTTAAGTCTTCACTTCTCCTCGCTTTCTTGGTTTTTCTTGGCTTTAGAAAATCTCTCAAAGTTGTGTAAAAAAAAAAAAAGTTCCCTCAATAAACCCTAACAAGGCTTTATATATGAAGAACTAAAAAATTAAGTCGATTGGAAAAGACACGACTGGGGACACAATTGTGTCTTTTGGTCGTGTAACAATCTATGCTTCACATTTGTCTTTTTTTATTATTATTAAACCTGGAAACGACATGACCAATGACATGATCATGTCTTTTGGTCATGTCATACGCTGTAACAGATGAAAATTAGCTTCAAATTTGCTTAGAAATGACACAATCGTGTCATTCGACTGTATCGATCTTCAAACTTTCATAACTTATTCATTTTAGCTCCAATTTGAGTGAAATTTGTTTCTATCTACTCATTTTATCACATAGATTGTTTTAAAACCTAGAAAATTTTTTTAACTCAATTAAGTATTATTATCTAAAAATAAACTCAAATATAAATGAAAATCATCAAAAATCACTAAATAAAATATGTGCAATTACGAACTCATCAATATTCGTTAATTCTTGTAATTGCATAATTATAGTCCTTAGGGAGTTTTCCAACTTAGAGGTCTCCAAGTCGGTTATGTGAGTGATTTGAGTGGAGTGGTGTTTTTGAGTACTTAAATTTTTCAGGTTAGGGTGAAGCTAAAGTAACTTTACCCTTAACATCGTTTATGTATTCCTTGCATGTCAAGATCAACGAGGGTAACTAAGAGGGTAGTCACTTATCCTCCCTAGTGTAGGAGTTCTCTTAGATGTCAAAGTCATTAGGGTTACCCAGAGGTTAAGGTGTCGGCCTCTACATAAAAGTTTCTTGGGCATTTATCCCAACATGGGTACATAAGATGGTTGTGAAATCAACCCTTTGTTAGTATGGGAGTTCCTTGGGCATTGGTGCTAATAAGGGTACCCAAGAGGGTTGAAAGGTCAACCCTTCGCTAATTTGGGAGTTCATAAGGCATTTATGCTAGCAAGGATACTCAAGAGGGTTAAGATGTCAACCCTTCATTAGTTGAGAGTTCCTTAGGCACTTGTACCAATAAGGGAACCTAAGAGGGTTGAAGGGTAACACATTTATTGAATAATTACATTAAAGGAGGCATCACTTCATAAAGCTAAAAGAAATAAACTAATGGACTTAGCTAAATGTAAATCCATCTCAACTCATAAAATAAAAGAAAAACTCAAAGCTACTGCAAATAAAGGCATAAGGTGTTGTCGTTCCACACCAAGGTATGGGTTCGTTTGAGACTTCGTTCTTAATGTCCTAGAGAATTATGATTGGGTCTTCCCAGTTTGGAACTAACTTGCCTTATCCTTTTCTAAAGCCTATAGCTTCGAGTTTTTTGCATACTAAGCATAGTTGTCAAAATCATAATTCTACCCATGCAATTCTATGAGTTTATAATTTTAGTAAGCTCTTCCAAATTAACTCGTGTATAAAATCATTTTCACGTAGAAACTTATGTTTTTAACTAAGATTACATGAAAACTCAACAGAAACTTATATTTTTGACCAAGTTTATAAGTTCTACATATCTAAGTTTAATGAATTGAAAAATGAAAAAATACAACTAAGTTTTTATAAGCTATCAATTATAAGGGTCATACATCATCTTCCTTACCCTTTCTCCCTCTTTTTATCTCTCTCACTCCCTTATTTTATCTTCATAGCCTTCATCTAAGTTTCAACTCTAATAGTAAAGATTGTAAGGAAAATTATATACTTTATTTTATACCATTAATAATTTAAAATGAATTAAAATATTTAGCTCCTTTTAATTCATTACTTTTTTCAACAAAAATAATGGAAAATATTTAGTTTCGACTTTACTTGTCCTTCTTCCATATATGTTAAATTACATATTAATAAGATTTTTTATGGAAAAAAAAAAACTTAATTTATTCATTTATTTATTTTTATCAATTATTCAAGTTTTGAATAATTACTATAAGTATATTCATAGTTTTTTGAAACTATTTTACACAGGCCAAAAGTAGCTAAGTTAGAAGGCCTACACATATAAGACTTGACTTTTTATATTATTACTATACATGTTGGCATGTAGCTCCTCAAGGGCACGTTAGCCTTCCTTAGGTTAGAGATAGCATATGAGAGGTGAGCTAACCCTAAGGCAATAAAGTTGTCACCAAGCATAATGTAGTTAGCTATATTGTAAAGCAGCTTTTATGCTTGTTTTGCGATTTGAGGGTAGTGTGCCATCTTTCAAATAATCTATGATCTAATCCATCTAGCATGGATTAATCGGAGCTGGTTGTAGCTCGAGCACCTCCTATTGCTACTTGTCAATGCTATGGTCTGGTTGGTATTGGATAAAAACCTTCTTGTTCTTTTTAAAAATGAAGGCAAACATGAAAAGGCTATCTACTTCGAGATTGCCAACACAAAGGATCTTCGATACTTCAAGAAAGGAATTCCAGGGTTAGGGATCAAACCATCTAGAGTTTCTTAGTTACGATTTCCTTGTTTACCTTACACTCCCCTTTGACTTGTTGCATAACTAACATAGAGTCTGAAAAGTTCTCTAGCTTATCAATGCTAATGTCCTTAGTAGATTGTTAAACCAGAGGTTTACTAATTGATTTTGATGAGAATAAAATAAATTTTGATGATTAAACTAATTATTACTTGGTTATATTGAGTTAATTAAATAAAGTTGATTGATTTGCTTAATGATTAAATATATTAATTAACTCTACAAGATCTTTAATTTTTAAATGATGATCAAATGATCTTGAAGTTAGAATGCAAAGTGTAGTTGTTCTTTTGTATTAAAATTGATTTCAGGTGATATTTGGCCTACCGACAAGACAGTATATGGAAAAATCAGCTTTATGGTGAAGTGGCTTAGATAAGAAGATGAATTGCATTATGTTCACTCCTTGAGCCGCAATACTAATACACTTGTCGATGTTCTTACTGGCAGTACTATTGCTTACAATCATGATAGTAAGAGGATACTACAATAATGCCAGTAAGCTTGTTTTGAGTAGTTGTTGGAGCGCTTAATACACAATAACGGGAAGAATTCAATGAGTTGGTATAAATGCTGAACAACCCGACCAAAGAGAATTAAGAACCGATATCCTACTGCAATCAAAAGGCATTCTCTTATATTCTTTAGCCTTATTACTTACTATTTGTCTCTTATACTCTTTACTTGCAATCAAACAAAAGAGACTTAGTGTGTAGTGCTTAGGTGTTTATATAGTTTATAATCTTGAGAGAAAGAAAAGCACTACACTAAAGATTGTTGTGTGCAATAGCGAATGCATAAACTTAGGTAGCTCTTTGAGTATTGTATTGAGTGATTAATAAAGCGATATGAAGTCCTTGATTAGAAGCGTTAGTAGGTCCATGAAGACTAGGGGGCAGTCCGAACTTCACGTTATATCCAGGTTTGATCTTCTCTATCTCTCTTTTTTTAATTTTTGCACTTATTGTTAGCTTATTATTGTCTTCATCATCCTTGTTATTATATTTTATTTTAAATATTGAAAATAATAGCAATTTGTTTTAAGAGCTCAATTCACACCACCCCACCTCTGCCTCCGCGTCCCATCCCCCTCCATTTTAAGCTTAGCCTAGTATTCTACAACTTTGAGTTTGGTGATAAGAGCTTTAAACTTAACTTCATTATAATTCGTCAGGAATCTAAACTTTAGGGGTGTAATGTCCCCAAAGGACTAATCTAGCTCCACTCCCTTCTTGAGTGGAGGATCCATCAATGTAAAGAGTCTGTACTGGTAAATCAAATTTGTTGAGGTGCTTCGTCCTCTCCTAACTTTGCAATAAAGTTCGTAAGGACTTATGCCTTTATCGCTTAGCATTATTGTATTGTACTCCGTATGCACTAAGCTCAAGGGCGTACTTCACTATTTGATTTGACAAATTAGATTTTTAGAAAATGTTATAAAGTGGCTAGTTCGTCAAGATGGTGATGGTGACCCAATGTGCTTAAGTGTAAGGTTGGAGCTACCTTGTTGTGATGAGTTTTTAGTCCTTTTCTAATGTAACTAATGTAGTATATAGGTCGATGCTCTTTCCCTTCAACTCAAATTGACAACTAGGTATAAGAACAACTCTTTACCAAGGATCGACTTTTAGAGAACTGGTGAGGAAGCCAAGAAGGCCTTGAATACGTGATAAATGCTAAATTGCACTCATTTTTATAGGTCATTTTGATAGTGCTCTTCTATGTTTCTTAGGTATTCTTAGTGATTTTGGCGCTTAATCAATTTATATTTTGATTTCAAACTTTGTTTAATGAATTTGAAAATTTTAATTAAGTTTTAGATGATTTGAAGAAAATTTTCATAAGTTTCGAAGTCTTGGAAAGGATTACACCCAAGAATATTACCAATGAATTGAAATTGTGCCAAAAGAGCAAGGACATAAGCAAGAATTTGATATCTGCGATAACTATGGTTAGGATCACAAGCATGCTTCTCGGACATACTTCTCTTATTTTACTTATTTATGATTTTTAAGCAAGGAAAGATCGCTCCTAAGGATTACAATCATATTTCCTACTCGTGAACATGTTATTCCTTGTGAATTTTCCTCATTTTGAAGAGATCTAAAGGCTAAAAAGATGCCACGCTTCCATCTATCTTTTATTTAAGAGCTTAATTTGAAAACAAAGAGATATGTGGTGTAGACACCTAATTTTTACCTTCTTTATTTTATTTCAATAGGATAAGTGGTTTTTTTATAAAAAAAAAGTATAAAAAATTAAATAACATCCAAAAATAAGAAATTTAGAAGCCTAGAAAAACACAAAAAAATAGAAACTTTAGAAAAAGCCAATAAAAAGGAAAAATAAGAAAAAACCCAAGAAATAAGAAGTTAAGAAAAAAAATAAAAACAATGATGAGAAAAAATATAATAATAATAATTAAAAAAAAAAGAAAAAGCAAAGTAAAAGTGTTTTTAGAGGAGTGCTAAGATTCTTACTTTATTTATTTAGTTATTTTTATTTAAGTAAACAAATTTTTATATATAAAAAAAGGGGAGAGAAGTGGGTTAGACTAGGTTTTATTAACTTGGTCCATTTTCTTAGAACAAGTAGGGCCTAAGGCCCTGCATGCGATTGTAGGAAGGTGGTGCACTTTTTTTCAAACGCACACGTAGCAAGTGCCCCATCTCCTTCTTCCAGATTTCACTCCTATTCCTTTTTTCCAGCTCTTATTTTCCATTTCTCGGATGCTTTGTTTGGGGTCATTTTTTACCTCATTTATTACATGATTTCACCAAATTAATGGTGAAATCATATAATATGGTGACTTACTTTTGAATCTACCCAAAAAGCTGTCCAAGTTCAGTTAAGATTTGGTATTGAAATGGCTCTAAAAATGAAAAAAAAAATAAAATAAAATCCAACATCTCTATTTATGGCCGATTTTCTCTATTAATGACCTTTCCAAGCTTGTACAAGCTATGTTTGTTATAAATAAGGGTCTAGAAACACACAAGGACACCCAAAACAAGCTTAGAAATGCTCTAGGTAAGCAAATCAATGCTTTTTCACTCTAACCCAATCCTTTGCTCTCTTTAGGATGGCTACCTCCAAAGTGATTTTCGGTGAAAACCACCATTACCGTCAAAATCTTCACACTCAAAAACCTTAAGTAAGATACTTCGATTTGACTTTTCGAGCTGATGCAAGCCGTATGAGCCAATTGAAGCCAGTCGGAGCTAATTGGAGCCGACCAAGCCAACTCGAGATCACCCTAAGCCAATCGAGCTAACCCAAGCCGACCTGAGCGTAACTCAATCTGCAAATTATTTTTAAAATTTGTTTATTTATTTATCCTTTTATCCATGTACTTGTGAAAAAAAAAAAAGAAAAGAAAAGAAGATGAGAGAAAGAAGGAAGAAGAAAGACAAGAAAAAGAAAAAGAAGAAAAGAAAAAAGAGTCTTTTATTTACTCATTTAGTTTAATAGAAATAGATAAATAAGAAAAAAAATAAACAAGGTAATAAAAATAAATAAATGAGTTAGTGAATAAACAAATTCATCTTATCAACTTGAAAATAAAATTTTCCAAAAATAAAATAAATGGACTTTTTTCCAAATTAGGGTACTTTAGAATTTTCCAAAAAAAAATTTGTTTGTAGAAATTTTTTAAAAAAACCAAATTGAATTAAATACGTAAATCCAACGTGTTTTTCAAATTAAAACAAACCCAACCCACTAAAAGTTTTACAAAAAAAAAAAACTACGTACGTCTAATTCCTAATAGCAGGTATATAGACACCTATGAGGCGGCGATAAAAAAAAATAATAATAATAATTTTCATTTTTTTTAGTTTAGATTATTCAAATTATCGCATTTACATAAATAATCGAGTTTTGTTTTATAAAATTGAAAGGTGATTTTTAAGGATAAGGTTAAATTTGGAAAATTAATAGTATCAGTAAGAATTTAAAAAACCTAATCCTTGGATCCAAACCTCTGGTTTCTAGAATCATTTTTTTTATAAAATGGGTTTAATCGATAAACTAGTAGCGAAGTTATAACCTAAGCTATAACTAATCTATTCAATTGGTTATAACTTAACTCTGTTTCCTGACTTCAATCAGGTGACTACTCTAAAGTGATTTTAAGATAAAAAAAAATCAATTTTCTTTCAATCTTAGTTAATGTTTAGTATTAAACGAGTAAGGTTTAATATTGACAGGTTTAAAGAAACCTATTTTAAAAAAAACCGGAAGGGAAAAAAAAAAACTAAGCTCAAAAGCTTGGCGACTCTACTAGGGACGTTAAAAAGGTTAGCAATTAGCATTCCAAAATTAAAATTAACCTCTAAAAATCACCTTAAATGCAATTTATTTACTATTCATTATTTGTTATTTTTATCATAATTGTACTAATATTTTTGTAGGTTTAGTTTTATTTATTTAAATCATTTTAGGGGAAAGGTCTAATTTTCTGCAAATGTATGATAAAATTGGTTAAACTCGGACTGTATTAGGACCTTAGGATAGGGGGTCATCGTGTAGGCTCTGGATGCTGTAGTGTAACCAACACTCGGGGTTAATTAGGCTATCCCCACTTAAGCTTGATGTAACCAATGAAAGTCTTCTTTAACAAGTGAGGTCACACAAGCTTAAGAACCTTTAGAACCCATACTTTATGTATTCACGACATCCATAATCAACGAATAATCAAGCAAGATGGAAATAAAAATATAGAATGGCTTAGAGTTTCCTTCATTTCCCTGTTAATTTTAATGTAATTTAAACATAGAATTGTTGTAAATAGGTTTTTTCGTTGTAAATAATGGTCGGTCAATCTTATAACATATTTTTTCTTTTGTAATTCAGATTAAGAAATTGCCTATTCATCCAACTCTATCTACTTCAAGGAAAAGTTTGTAGGCATCCCATCTGCCCCAAGCCCATCTTAGACCAATGGTTTAGATGCTTTAATCTAAGGGAACAAGAGACCATCATTAATAAGATCAGGCCTACTCTATTACTTCCTAAAGTAAAAATAGAGATCAATTTGATTAAGGTTCTGACCAACTTTTGGATTAGTCAAACACTTGAAGAGTATACCTAATTACTTCAAGCCCCTTCCTTAGAAAATATATACACCTTAAATTTGGAACTAGATCCGGTGAATGCCTTAAGATTCCTAGGTGTTAGAAAAGCTGATGTGAACAAAGCCCTCAGAAGCTTTAACAGTAACTGCATCAAACTAGAAGACTTAAAAGCCTGGTTCGCCATTGAGCCTAAATCCAATCAAAAGGGCATCTTTTGAGGCAATCTCAAAGATTGGGGACAAAACACAATAAAAGCCTTCATTCCAGCTCCATTCGGGACCCTCCTACTCCCTAATGGAAAGTTTCTCATCCATTTCAAGGTCGATGAGTTAGTAAGACAATTTCTTGAAGGCAAATCATCAAAAGCCTTAATATTTTGAAAGAAAAGAATGGTGGTGCACTAAAGACTAGCACGACATTACTGATAGTATGGTTCATGAGCCACATGAAATGTTATGGGCTTAATCTAATCCGAAGAAAGTTTGCTCATAATATTGATCTGATAGATTCATTTGTTGATTAGGTCCATCTCCCAAAAGGAAAATCCACTTACTGTTGGGTGGAAATGTTGAAAAAATCCAATTCACTGATATCTTATGGATAGCAAGATGGAGCAACTTCAAAAGGGTAATTCTAGTATGCAAAAATTATCAAGCAATACCCCTAATTGGGATGAAATTGTGTACAGGTTGTTACCCTAACAATATGATCAAACATTTTGGAGGTATTCAAGATATAGTCTATACATCTCCATTAGATATCATGACCTTGGATTATGAGGACCTTCAGATTTTGCTACCATAGAAGTTGTCCAAACTTAGAGTAATCAAACAGTTATGGGAAACAAGGACCTTTAGCCCAAACATCGATTTAAGAGAGTAGCTAGGAGAAGTAGATAATCACCGAGTTATCAAACAATACTTATATGATCAACTCCATAAGGCAGGGGAAATCCAGTATCAAGCACCAGAGGTCATCCAACCCGTACTAGCTGAACCAGATCCTGAAATCAAGACTTACATGGACCAAGTACAAACCCATGTAGAAGTAGTTTATGAAGAGCGAGACATATGGGAGGATCTCTTTCGAGAATTGAAACAACATTCCAGGGCCTTGGAACATCAATTGAAGATGACCTAGAAGGGGCTTAAAGAATTTGAAAAAATGAAAGAACCCAACTCATGAAAAAGGAAGGGAACACTAGCAGGGTCCAATAAGCAGAAAAGGGGAACCCTTATGAAGCGCCAGAAGAACATTTAGAGATAGGAATAATCTTCTTAAATGTATTTTCTTTTTCAAATAATGTAAAAGGGAACTCTAAAAGCTACAAAAACATAATAAAAATTTACATCTTGCAAGTTGTTTGTTGATTCTTTTCCTTTGCATCCGTATACCATGCATTTCTTTGTTTGTCATTCATCTCTTTTTAAAAATATTTGTATGCTAACTTGTTGAGAAGTGGTCTTAAACAAGTCACCAAGATATCTCCCAAGTGTCAAACCTTCTAGAGAAGTCCTATCCGAACCCGCTTATAGACTAAAATGGCTAGCCAAGGAAATAACAATATCAATGCCAACAACAATAGTGTCAACCTTGAAATTGTTGATCCTACTGAACTGAGGTTCCGCTCCTTGCAACAAATAGTAGGGAAGATTGCTGATCAATTAAGCTTCTTTGTTGATAGCATCGCTTTGCTTAGGTCTACAGCTCCATCAAATGAAGAAAGCTCTAAAGCTCAATATGGAAAAAAGGCTAAAGCCCAACCCTTGATGTAGAAGAAGCTTACCCCAAAGTCAACCAAGCCTTTCAATCCTTTGAGACAAAAGGGGTCTATCCAAAGGTCAACATGACTTTCGAGCCCAAAACTTACTCGTTTCTAGTCAACCCAAAGCCTGAAGCTGATCAGGACAGATTGAAAGAGCTTAAGAAGCAACTAACTTAACAAATCATTAAAAAAATGAAAATGCTTGAAGGGTATGATGGATTCGAGCAGGCTAATATAATAGACTTTTTTGCCTATGACTATGGAAACTTCCTAGAAAAATTCAAAGTAGTTGACTTCAAAAAATATAATGGATAGGATGTCCTAAACTGCACACCCCGCTGTATGTATGCATGATGGGCAAGTTTGTACAATATGACCAATTTATGGTCCAAACTTTTTAAGATAGCCTAACTGTCCTTGCTTTGACTTAGTATGCCTAATTAGATCTAAATCAAGTGAACAAATGAGAAAAGCTAGCTAAAGCATTTTATGAGAAATATAGGTTTAACGTTGAAGTGGAACCAACGATGATGGATTTGGTTATCCTAAGGAAGAGGCATAATGAATATTTCAAAGAGTATGCCCAAAGGTAGAGGTCCCTAACTGCAAGGGTATCTACTCCCATGACCGAGAAAGAGCTAACTTCAACTTTTATCAACACTATCGAGAGACCCTATTTCTATCACCTGATTGGGCAAACCTCTTCTAGTTTTGTAGATGTAGTAATAGAAGACCGCCCTATGCTAAACCCACCACCAGCAAGCCTAGAGAAGCTACTATCATCATGGTCAATTCAAATACCAAACCTAACACCTGGGTCTCTTTTAGCGCAAATCCTCTGCCGGTTCAACAGCAATATAGAAGCCAACTACAAGTTAATAAGGCCCCAAGGCAGTTCACTAAAATCCCATTCCACTCAGTTAGGTACTTAAAAACTAAGAAAAGATAATCTGCTCCATTCCGAGGCTCCCAATGAAAGGTATAAGCCAAGATTTTTTTTATCCCAATGCAAGGTGTCAGTATCATCTAGGGTAAGTGGGCCATTCAACCGACTCATGCTAAGGGTTAAGGAAAACATTCAAGAATTAATTAATGAAGATACAGTTCAATTGGATTTTGTAAAGGCTCCTACTTTAACCATCAACAACCCCCTGCCTAATTATGGGGCCATCATCAATATGATATTTGACAATTCAGATCTCACCATGAACATGATTGGTTTCAATCAAGAGCCTTAGATCTATAGATTCTATAAGCAAGAGGAGAAACAAGTTCCATAGACTAAAAGGTATACCTTCCATGTACCTTTAGCCCTTGAAAGTTATTAAACTGTCCCTCTCAACTACTAGGCAACAAATCAGGGGCAATTGAGCTCACTTATAGGAACGATTACTCGCTCTGGTAGAATCTATGTTCTAAGAGAAGACTTGAAAAAGAAGGTTATGCTAGAAAAACCAAACAATGAATCAGTTGAACATGAAGAGGGATTATCTACCTTCATTACGATAACCAAGTTTAGCGAGTATAAAGTAATTGATCAGCTCACTAAGACTCCAACACAAATATCCCTAATGGTGTTAGAACCTCATCAGGAAGCCTTATTCAGAATATTAAGGGAAGTCAAAGTCCCTCGTAAAATATCGGCTAAAAGAATAGGGTCTGTCACCAACTCTATCCTTACTATGGATCAGATTTCTTTATCTACCAAGGAACTAAGCAAAGAAAGTAACCAGCATACCAAGCCTCTATTCATATTAGTGAAGGTAAGCAACATCATCACGATAAGAGTTCTCATTAACAACGGGTCATCCTTAAATGTTTACCATCTAGCTACCCTGGATCTACTAAACATTGATACGACTACTGTCAAGCCAAGTTCGACAACAATCAGGGCTTTTGACAGATCCAAGAGGGAAATTATAGGGGAGATCAACTTACAAATTGACATCAGCCCATAGACGTTTAACATCCAATTCCAAGTTTTGGACATCCCAAGGACCTTCAGCCTATTATTGGGAAGACTTTAGATACATTTAGCAAGGGCCATATCTTTGAGTCTTCATCAGAAGGTTAAGTTCATCTCCAATGGCCAAGTCATAACGATTATAAGTGACCAAGATTACAAAATCTATAAAGAAATAGCCATACCCTATATTGGCATTGAGGAGCAAGAAGACTTTAGGCTCCAAATGTTTGAAGAGGTGTGCATAATTACTGATTAGGGGAAAGATGAGAAGCTAAAGTTTAAAGAAGGCCAGTTTGGAACCTATGGCCTAGGCTACATCCCTACCCCAATGGAAGAATTGCAAAGAATGCAAGTTAAAGGCAAAAACGGTGACAGGTTATATCACACCTCGATGACCTTCTCACCATTATCGGAAACTTTCATCTGAGCTAATGTGTAGAATTCAAAGCCTACCAAAGAGGACACCTCCAGCGGAAATAAAATAGATGGCTCATCTAACAAGTCCTAGCACCTGAATAATTGGTTCTCCATCATTATGAATAGTAATAAGTCTTCCCTAGGGTAAAGGATAAATCACGGTCCAGTATTTTATAGAATTTTGTAATAAGTTACAAATAAATGTACTCAAAAGTACCTTCCTCTAAATAAGAATCAATCTCTTTTCTCTTCACTTCTTCCTTACTTATACTCTTTGTTTTACATACTTTTCTTTCCTAGATCTAATGCTTCGAATAAAGACCATGGATACCTCGTGCAAATAGGTGATGAAAATATTGATATCACTTTAGTCCTACTAGGTTAGTCGATGGGAGTGATGTCAATGACTACAGTAACGTACAAGAAAGCTAGCAAAAACATGAAATGAATAGAATTTCCATTGACGAGCCAATTGAGATAATTAATGTTAGGAGTGATGACAACACCAAAACATTGAAAATTAGACGGAATTTGAAAGAAGAACAAAAGGCTGAAATGATTGTATTACTATCTGAATACCAAGATGTGTTTGTGAGGTCTTATGAAGATATGCTTAGATTTGATCTATTAATCATGGTCCATCGCTTACCCATACGAAAGTATATCAAACATAAGAAACAAAAGTTAAGAAGGTTCCAACTGAATGTCCTATTGAAGATTAAGGAAGAAGTTAAAAAATTATTGGAGGTCGGTTTCATTGAGGTATTCAATTATGCTGAATGGGTAGCCAACATAGTGCTAGTAATAAGAAGAATAGAAAACTTAGAGTGTACGTGGATTTTTGAGACCTTAATGAAACAATCCCGAAAAATAATTTCCCCTTGCCCCATATTGATGTCATGGTCGATAACATAGCCGAAAATCATCTTTTCTCTTTCATAGATAGAATCTCTGGATATAATCAAATTTGAATGTCCGAAGAAGACAACATTTATCACAACTTGGGGTACATTTTCCTACAAAGCTATGCCTTTTGGACTCAAAAATGTCGAGGTAACCTATTAAAGGGCCAAGGTAGCAATCTTTCATGACATGATGCACAAAAGAAGTTGAAGTATATGTTGATGATATGATTGCAAAGTCTAAGGAAGAAGGAAATCGTATGGATAATTTGAGGAGATTGTTTAATTGGTTAAGAAAATTCTAGTTGAAGCTTAACTTAGAGAAATGTACCTTCAAAGTGACTTTAAGGAAATTATTGGGTTTTATAATCAGCTAAAGCAGCATTAAAGTGAATCTTGAAAAAGTCAAAGCAATAGTTGACTTTCCCCCTTCATGCATACTCAAAGAAATTAGAAGCCTATTAGGCTATTTAAACTACATAGCCTAGTTCATATCTCAACTCATAGTGTCATCCCTTATTTAAATTGTTGAAAAAGAACGCCAAGATCAATTGGAACAAAGAATGCGAGCAAGCCTTTACAATGATCAAAGATTATCTCATGAACCCTCAAGTTTTGGTAGCTCCAAAACTTGGGAAACCTTTATTCCTATGCTTGGTAATATTACTAGAATTCATGGGGTGTATGCTCGGCCAGAAAGACGAAGAAGGAAAAGAACGGGCTATATATTACTTGAGCAAAAAATTTACTAAAGGGGAATAGAAATATTCATAAATTGAAAGAACCTGCTGTGCTCTGGTCTGGATAATGCATTGACTCAAACAATACACTTTTTACTACCAGGTTGAATTACTGACTCAACTCGATCCCTTGAAGCACTTGGTAGACAAATTGGCCTTAATTGACAAAATCTCAAAGTGGCAAATGTTACTATTAGAGTTTGACATTACGTATGTGAACTGGAATTCAGTCAAGGGGCAAGCGTTAGCAAATCAATTAGCAGAAAATCCCTCTAACAATATCCCTCAAGAGGTATAACTCAATTTCCCCAATGAGGATATTTTGGCAATTAAAGAAAGCTCTAATAAAGAAGAAGATGATGAACCACCGAAATGGAAGATGTTCTTCGATGGGGCAGCTAATGTGTCCGGGTATAGAATTGGGGTAATATTAATATCCCCTGAAGGTACTCAATACCCTGTGGATATAAGGCTTGTTTTCCCATACACTAATAATATTTCCATGTACAAAGCATGCATCATGGGACTCAAAATGGCCTTAGATAAGAAATTCAAGAATTAGAAGTATATGGGGACTCTTTACTCATTATCAGCCAAGTTCAAGGAGAGTATAAGACGAAAGGTTCTAAATTGGTACCTTATCATCAACATTTGATTGAATTGATGGGGGAATTCAAAGAAATTACTTTCAATCACGTACCAAGAACTCTGAATCAATTTGCTGATGCCTTAGCTACTCTAGCATCTATGATCTAGATATCCAGTGGAGCCGAGATTCAGCCCCTTACTATAGAAACTGAAGACAAGCCTGCCTTCTGTCCAACAATTGAGGGTACAAATTATCAAAAGCCGTGATACCATGATGTTAAGATATTCCTGATGTTAAGATATTCCTACAGCTAAGCACATACACCGAAGAGGTAGAGAAAAAGGACAAAAGGATGATCAAAAGATTGACCACTCAACTCTTAATAAGCGAATCCACTTTGTACCGACGCTCTTTTGATGGTATACTTTTAAGGTATGTAGAAGACAAGGTGGCCGAGAAGTTAATGAAAGAAGTCATGAAGGAGTATGTGTTCTTCACATGAATAGTTACATGCTGGCTAAGAAAATTATGAGGTTAGGGTACTACTAGTAAATAACGGAAGGCAATTACATCAAACACGTTAAGCATTGTCACTTATGCCAAGTTTATGCAAATAAGATAAATACCCTACCTCAAGAACTACATACACTGATGGGAGTCAGCCGAAGCAGTCCTGTCCAAAGCTGAGGCCAAGTTGAAGCTAGAAGGACAAAAGGAAGAAAAATAATCACTTGGCAATAAGTTTGTCATCGACCAAGTTGCCAAGAATGGGATCCACTCGGCACGGTACGGAAAGACTAATGCCAACTAACTTTAGAACTTAGCAATTGTAGGCCGACCTCTCGGATGTCTCGATCAAGCCACGCAAGACTTCAAGGACTCCTTCCTGAACTTGTACATCTAATTGCTAACCCTATTCGATTCAAAAACTACTCTTTCTAGGACATGCCGAGTGACTGCATGTTGACTTCCCCTATAAAACGTACAGTTCTGTATTTTCGTACATATTTTCCTTTATTTTATTTATAGGCCCAATTCTTTAAAGTTTAAGGCCTTGTACATTATTTATAATTTTGCTACTAGGGTTTAGAACTTGCTATAAATAACAACATCTGTAAACATCAGAGAGACATGAATAGACAGAAAAGTATATTCCTGCGTTTTTTGGAATCTTTCCCTTTTTAAGTAAGGCTACTCTTGAGCTAACATTGCTAGATTATCGAATGTAGATCAAAATCTTTAATCTCTCCCGCGTTCTTATCGATCTTGACCTTAAGATTGTAGTGAACGTTTTCATTTGAACCTGTTAACGACATTTAGTAATCGTGAGTTGTATCGAACCCTATTTCAAGCTTAAACCCTTGATAGTGTTTCTATCTTAGTATGTGATATCTATTCACATTCACTGTTGAAACCAAACATTTCATTTCATGTCCATCATACCCATTTGACCCATTCTGGGTTTTTGAGATCCGTTGCCGTTAGTTCCATATCATATTGGTATCAGAGCTTTGGGAAGACACTCGTGCTAGTGTTCTACAAAGTTGATTCATGGTTTAAACAATTTTGATAATCATTGTTCCGTAGTTAGTGTATTGTTTGTGTTCTTGGTAATCATAGTGTTATGTTGCCATTGAGTCCAATAACATCAATCTTAGTAGTTGATTCTAGTTGTTATGGAAGTGTTTATCAGTAATGGTAGCTGTAGAAGCCGAGCAGTGGTTGTTTCTGGGTTCCTGTAATTGTTTTTTGTTATTTGTTCAATTTTCTAGAAAATTTCTATGCGAACAAGAATGTTAGAAGATAGTGTCAACAATACTAGTAATGGTCCTCATGGAAGTTTAAGACAACGTGTTGATAACTTAGAATATCAAATTCAAAATCTCACTGACTCTATCCAAGAACTCACTAACTTAGTTAGAGGCTGCAGACGTGATGGCCGAAGAGAAAGAAGGGAACGAACACCCACTAGTAGAAGTGGTTCCAATGAACTTGGAAACGATGAGTGACAGCCGAAAAGAGCTACCAAACCGAGGAGAGAAAATCCACTTGAGCCAAAGAGAAGCAATGACATGAGTATTAACTCTGAGGTGAACCAAGGAACCCGACGAAGAGAGCTAAAGCCGAGAAAGGACATGGCTGAGTAGAGCTCTAATAGAAGTTGCCGATCTGAGGTGAACCAACCAGCTCAAATACAAGGGATGAACCTCGAGCACCTAGTCGAGGACTTCATAATATAAAGCTTAAGTTGCCGACCTTCAGTGGAATTAGCCGACTTGAAGAATTCCTTGACTGGGTTCTCCGGGTCGAGAAGTTGTTCGAGTGCTATGAGTATGATGATCAAACAAAAGTTAAGCTGGCTTCATTATCCCTTGTTGAATATGTGAGTCTTTGGTAGGATAAGTTACTTGCCAAGCTAGATGCTGAAGGAAGGGAGCCGATAAGAACTTGGAGGCTTATGAAATGATTGATAAATCAGCACTTTGTGCCAACCTACTTCAAGCAAGAAATGCTCTATGTGTTCCAATACCTGAGACAAGGTCGAAATACTATTGAAGAGTATTTGTAAGAGTTCGAGACTTTGATGACGAGATGTGAGATTGCCGAGCCATAGGACCATACCATTGCTAGGTTCCTGAATGGATTTTGAGATGATATTGCTGACATAGTTGAATTGCAGTTGTTCAACTCTTTAGATGAGCTAATCAATTTGGCATTAGGAGTAGAGAAACAAAGGAGAAGAAGGCATCAAAGGCCAAGTAGCGAACCTCAATAAGGTAACCTTGAGCTTGAGAGGTATGCCAAGAGAAAAAGCCTAGAGAGGAGGATGGAGAAAGGAGAGCCTAGCTGACTAGTCCACACCGAGAAGAAGATTGCTGAGAAAGAAAAGGCACCCAACAATAAGGCTCGAGATGTGAAATGCTTCAAATGCTTAGGCTATAGACACATTAAGTCCTAATGCTCAAATAAGAGGGTCCTGGTCTTGAAAGGTGAAGGGCCCAAGGCTCAAATTGAGAGTTAGAGTGACAAGAGTTAGGAAGATCAGTTGATAGAAGATATTTATGCCGAGGACCTGGATAAACTCTTAGCTATGGTAACATGAGTTGACTTGAAGGTAGATCTCGAATAAAGGGAAAATTTGTTTCATATGCAGTTCCTAATGAATGTGAAGACCTGTTCCCTAGTTGTCGATGGAGGTAGTTGTACCAATATCATCTCTACCGAATTCATAGAAAAGATGAAATTGCCAACCTACCCACACCTCCGACCTTATGAAATAAGCAAGCTCGGATTGCATTCAAGGTAAGACAATGCGAGGACGAGATTGACTTCGATGTAGTCCTAATGAATACAACAAATTTACTTTTTGGCCAACCATGGGAGTATGATCGGAAAGTAATCTATGATGGCTTCCTCAACACTTACACTGTTCGGAAGGATAGGAAGAACTATTTCTTAACCCCTACAAGCATTGAGGAAATCTAGAGATACTTCGCACCCATGGCAAATCAAAGAGGGAAGGAGAGTTTATTCAGTATCCAGGCCTGTGCTCAATGATTAACGTCGAGATCAACTTCCTTTCAAACCCGCAGTAATGATAAGAGTTAACCTCCGACTACATCCAAGCTGAGGCAGACCTATCCGAAGTCGAGGCCAAGCTGAAGCTAAAAGGATGAGAGGAAGAAAAATAACCACTTGGTAACAAGTTTGTCGTCAACCAAGTTGCCGAGAGACTATGTTGCTAAGAGTAGGATCCACTTAGCATAGCACGGAGAGACTAGTGCCAACTAACTTTAAAACTCGGCAATTGTGGACCAACCTCTCTAGTGTCTTGGCCAAGCTACATGAGACTTCAAGGACTCCTTCCCGAACCTGTACATTCAACCGTCAACCATATTCGGTTCGAATACTACTCCTTCTAGGATATGTTGAGTAACTGCATGCCAACTTCACTATAAAACGCACAGTTTTGTATTCCTGTACATGTTTTCCTTTATTTTATTTATGGGCCCAATTCCTTAGGGTTTAAGGCCTTGTACATTATTTACAGTTTTGCCACTAAGGTTTAGGACCTACTATAAATAACAACATCTATAAATATCAAGGAGACGTTAATAGACAGAAAAGTATATTCCTACATTTTTGGAATCTTTCCCTTTTTGAGCAAGGCTACTTTATAAATGTTAACGCTATAAAGTTGTATTACTAATGAGAAGTCAATGAAACTTTTTACTCAAAACACGAAAATACCAATCATTTTGAATGTTATTATGGTCTAATTTTCATTATCTACAAGCAAAGCTAGTATCTTTGGCCATTGTCGACATTGGAATAATCACCTTCTCTATGGAAAGGTCTAACTCCCCGTACTCCATTTAATCAAACCCATACACTGAAAATACGAGAGAAGTTGAGAAATGAGTTCTTAGGACATTGGTAATTGAAAAAACTCCTTAAAATACTTTATTACATATTGATCCCCCTGGAGAAGGAGTTTTATTGTCTATTTTTCAAGGAAGTGATAAATCCAAGTAAGCAATCACCTTACAGTAGATATTTGGGAATAAGGGCTTTGGTTCATAAAAGTTCTAAAAAGACAGTAGGTGGCATTTTGTATTGAGTTAATTTCCATGATTTCTCTAAAAGGGCCAACAAAGTCTCAAACGTTCTATATCAAGATCATTTGCGTTGACAATAAAGGATCAAAGCATGAGCTAATCAATTCTAATGGGACTTTTCAAAAAAACAAAAGGTTTGGCAATTTAGGTTCTATCAATAAGGACCAAGTAAGTACTTCCACACGACGTTAGCACATTGATTTTTTGAACATTACATTTGCATTTAGACTATGACTAGTTTTTACTCCTAACGGTCTTTTAAGCTAGCCTATAAGACACTCTCTGTGTTTCGAGCTTAGCTAGCCTATGAAGGCACAATCTTAACTTAGTCTTTTAGCAAGCCCATAGGGTACTTCTATTCTTTTAGCAAGCCCAAAGGGCGCTTCCTTTCATCTTTGTTTTCTCCTAGCGAGCTTGTAGGGTGCTTCTCTTCATCAATTCCTCTTCGTAAGCCCTTAAGGCACTTCGTTAAGTCCAACTTAGAGTTGCTAGTCCCCGAAAGATGCTCCTACCTAAGTTAGTTTTCCTAGAAAGGTACAACTAGGTTCTTCAGATCGATCCTAGCTTAGGGTTGCTAGTCCTCAAGAGGTACTCCTGCCTAGGTTAGTGAGCTCAGAGAGGCATGACCAAGTTTTCAGATCAATCCTAACTTAAGGTTGCTAGTCCCCGAGAGACACTCGCGCCTGGGTTAGTTAACCTAAAAAGGTACAACCAAGTTCTTCAAATCAATCCCAACTTAGGATTGCTAGTCCTTGAGAGACGCCCCCACCTAGGTTAGTTAGCCTAGAAAGGCACCACCAGGTTCTTCAAATCAATCCCAACTTCAGGTTGCTAGTCCCCAAGAGACGCTCTTACCTAGGTTAGTTAACTTAGAAAGGCATGACCAGGTTCTTCAGATCAATCCTAGCTTAGGGTTGCTAGTTCTCGAGAGATGCTCCCACCTAGATTAGTTAGCCTCGAAAGGTACGGCTAGGTTCTTTAGATGAATCCCAACTTAGGGTTGCTAATCTTCGAGAGACGCTCCCATCTGGGTTAATGGGCTTAGAGAGGCATGACTAGGTTCTTTAGATCGATCCTAGCTTAAGGTAGACGCTCTTACCTAGGTTAGTAATCCTAGAGAGAAATAGCCAGGTCCTCGAAATCAATTCCAATATAAGGTGACTTATCCCCTAAAGACACTCCCACCTTAGTTAATCAACTCACTGGGGTATGACCAAGTTTTCTCATTCAGTTTAGGGTCTTAGCTAGCTCTAGGAGCACTTTACCTACCTTGGTTAGTCAGCTCAATGGAGCACAACCAAGTTTTCTCATTCAATTAGGGTCTTAGTCAGCTTTAGGAACACTTTTCCCACCTTAGTTAGTCAACTCACTAGGCCATGACGAAGCTTTCTCATTTAGTTTAGGGTCTTAACTAGCTCTAGTAGCGCTTTGCCTGCCTTAGATAGTCAGCTCATTAGGGCACGACCAAGTTTTTTCATTCAATTAGGGTCTTAGCCAACTTTAGGAGCATTTTACCTACCTTAGTCAGCTCATTGGGGCATGACTAAATTTTCTCATTCAGTTTAAGGTCTTAGCCAACTTTAGGAGCACTTTACTTACCTTAGTTAGTCAGCTCATTAGGGCATGACCAAGTTTTCTCGTTTAGTTTAAGGTCTTAGCTAACTCTAGGAGCACTTTACCTACCTTAGTCAACTCATTGGGGTACGGCCAAGTTTTCTCATTCTTTTAGGGCCTTAGCTTGAGGAGTGCTTCTCCTATTTCACCTCGGTTCGGTAACTTATAAGAGCATCACTAGACTTCAATTCTTCTTTCAGTCTTTTAGCCAGCTCTTAGAACACCACCTCTCTCTTCACCAAATCCCCAATAGATTGAGCCTGAGATAGTTATAGTGCTTCTTAAGATAAAATCTAGTCCTAGGGTAAAAATAGTGTCTCTTTTATCTTTGGAGCAAAGTTTTACTCAAACTTCACCATAAAGAGAGATAACTGTAGACACTCAATTTTTGCTCCCTTTATTTTATTTCAATATGATAAGGGCTTTTTTTTTTTTTAAAAAAAAAAAGAAGTATAAAATATTAAAGAAAATCCAAAAATAAGAAATTTTGAAGAAATAAGAAGCCTAGGAAAATACAAAAAATAGAAAATTTAGAAAAAGATAAAAAAATAAGAAAAAACCCAAGAAATAAGAAGTTAAGAAATAAAAGAAATAAAATATAATAATAATAATAATAATATTAATAATAATAATAATAATTTAAAAAATAAAATAAAATACAAAAGTAAAGTAAAGTTTTTTTTTAGGAGTGCTAGGATTCTTACTTTATTTATTTATTTAGTTATTTTTATTTAAGTAAATAAATTTCTATATAAAAAAAGGGGGAGAAGTGGGTCAAATCAGGTTTTATTAACTTGGTCCATTTTCTTGCATTAAGCAAAGCCTAAGGCCTTTTATGCGAATGTAGGAGGGGGACACGCTTTTTTTTTTCAAATGCATATGTCCATGTACTCATGCGTAGGGGTATGTGACATATGCCCTACACGTGACCAGTACCTGATAACTCTAATTTTAAACATATTTCATATGGTGATTTTATAGTATTTTCCTCACTTTTTTGTTTTCTTTAAAGAAATTGATACTTAATTGAGTAAAATTTTGATTTCTAGGTTTGAACGCATTGTAGGATTGAAAACAAAGAAAAAGAATCAAATTTCACTCAAATCGGAGTTCAAATGAAGAAGTTATGAAGTTTTGAAGTTGTGTAGAAAGTTTCAAAAAAGAGGAGAAACATTACAGAAACGGAGAGATACAAGAGAAGAGAAAGAGGCTTAAGGAGAACATCAAGAAAGAGGCAGAACAACATCAAGAAAGAGGGAAACAACATTAACTTCAAGATTAGAGAGATTGTTCATCAATCAAAAGAGGTTTCCATGTTTTATTTTATATTATTAATGAAACTCGTTTTTAGATTCATTATGATAGCTTATAATTCGAGTATTTAGGATTATGGAACCTAGGGTTTCATGTGATTCTTGGATTGATTTAGAAATTTCAATAAAGTTTCTATCTTTACTTGATTCAATTATGTCGTTTAATTATTGATTGATATTTCTAGAATATCAATATATAATATTTGCATGTTGATTGAGAAATTGCATGTGTAATTAGATCTTTACATAATTGGAGAGAATTACAGGTATACTTAGAGATAAGATACATGTTTCTTCCGGAAAGTTAATTAATTGTGTGAGAATTCATTATACATTAATGCAATTCTAAATTATATTACTAAGTGAAGAGATTCCGGTAAATAATTTAGGATTAGGGTTAATATGCTTGAGAAAGGTATTAACTTTAGTTGTGAATCCCTCCGGTCAAGAAATAAAGAAACCGAATTGAATATATTTTAAGTGATCACATGATTAACTCTAGGGGAAATAATTCCTAAATACGTTATTACTTTCTTGAAGTCGTTCTTGATTTTATTGTTTTTTCAATTGCTTAATTAAGTCTTTTAATTAAAGTAGTTTGTTAATTTTAGTATTTTTTAATTAATTCAAACTTTCATAATTTTCCGGTTAAATAATAAAGCTAGGGTTAATATTAGTACTCGAAGTCTCTGAGGGATCGACTCGGACTCACATTCGCTATATTAAAACTGATAGGTGCACTTGCCTAATATCAGCACCCCATTTCCTTCTTCCAGATTTTGCTCCTGTTCCTTTTTTCCAGCTCTTATTTTTCATTTCTCGGGTGCTCTGTTTGGGGTCATTTTTTACCCCATTTATTACATGATTTCACCAAATTAAGGGTAAAATCATGTAATACGCATGGCCTATTTTTCAATCTACCCCAAAACTCATCCAAATGCAATCAAGATTCGATATTAAAATAGCTCCAAAAATGAAAAAAAAAAAACTAAAAAATCCACAATATCCCTTCATGGCCAATTTTCTCTATTAATGACCTTTCTAAGTTCATTCAAGATGCGTTTAGTATAAATATGGATTAGGAAATACATAGGGACACACAACATAAGCTTAGAAATGCTTTAGGTAAGTAAATCAAAGCTTTCTCTCTCTAACCTGATCCCTTTCTCTCTATAGGATAGCTACCTCCACGGCGGTTTTCAACAAAAACCACCACCACTGTTAGAATCCTCAAACCAAAAACCCTAGCTAAGACACTTCGATTCGACATTTTGATATGACTTATGCCGTATGAGCCAACCAAAGCCTATCGAAGCTAAGCAAAGCTGATTGGAGCTGATTAGAACCAACCAAGCCAACTTGAGCCAACCTAAGCCAACCCGTTTGTAATTTTTTTTTAAATTAATTAATTGATTTATTTTTTTTTATTTATCTTTTTATCTATGTACTTGTAAAAAAACAAAACAAAAAGAGAGAGAAAGAAGGAAAAAGAAGAACAAAAAGAAAAGAAAAAGGGGAGTCTTTTATTTACTTATTTAGCTTCATAGAAATAGATAAATAAGAAATAAATAAACAAGGTAATAAAAATAAATAAATGAGTTAGTGAATAAATAAATTCATCTTATCATCTAGAAAAATAAAATAAATGGACCCTTTCCAAATTACAATACTTTAGAATTTTCCAAAAAAAAAAATTATTTCTAGAAATTTCTTTAAATAAACCAAATTGAATTAAATACGTAAATTTAGCATGTTTTTCAAATTAAAACAATCCCAACCCACTAAAAGTTTTACAAAAAGAACTACGTATGTTCGATCCTGAATAACTAGTACGTAAGCACCTATGGGGAGACGATAAAAAATTTAAAAAAAAAACGATTTTCCTTTCTTTTTTTTTTAATTTAGATTATTCAAATCATCCCATTTAGATAAATAATTGAGTTTTGTTTTATAAAATTGAAAGGTGATTTTTAAGGATAAGATTAAATTTGGAAAGTTAATGGTACCCGTAAGAGTTTAAAAAACCTAACTCTTGAATTCAGATCTCTGGTTTCTAGAATTGTTTTTTTTTTTATAAAATAGGTTTAATCGATAAACTAGTAACTAAGTTATAACCAATCCACTCAATTGGTCATCACTTAACTTTGTTTCCCGACTCTGATCGAATGGTGACTTCTAAGTGATTTCAAGATAAAAAAAGAAATGCTTTTCTTTAAATCCTAATCGAGGTTTAGTCTTAAACAAATAAGATGTAATACTAATCGGTTTAGAGAAACCTAATTTACAAAAACCGAAAGGGAAAAAAAACTAAGCTCAACTTGTAGGAGATATGTTAAAGATATACTAGAGGTATATTTTGAAGATTCTATTGTACTATAAATGCAAGCCTTGTAAATAATGAATCAATTCTTAAATTAGGTTAAGGTTCAAGACTCTAAGAGGATTGTCTCTTAACCCTTTCTCATGTTCATTTTCTTATTTTTTTTAATTTCTTTTCAATATTTTAATTTATTCTTTTTAATATTTGAACATGGAATTCTAGTTTCTATGTAAAATTATTTCTTTTGTTTAAATTTAATCTATGATTTCTTGTTATTGAGGTCTAATTACATGGTACTTTATTTACCTGGTTGTTAATTGAATTTAATGTTAGAGTTTACCTTAGAGTTTGTGAGGTCCTATTGTGAATAGACTAATGCAATTAGAACTAGTGGAATATACTAAGGATTAGTTATTTGATTTCTCTATATTAGGGTAACCTAATGGTATTATTTAAGAACATAACATGATCTTAATATATTCTACTATAGAAGCAATTCTGGTAGAGTATAATTAAGGTTAGGAGTTAATTTGAGAAATGGTTTTGGTTAACTCAATTTAGGAACTTTCACAGTCCAATAATAAGAATGAGATTGAATGTGATAGATTGTAGGGGGAAATTCAATATTTGAATACTAAAGTTCATGAATTCTTCATAATATTTATTGTTCCCTTTACTTTTCTATTTTATTAGTTCTTTTATTTATTTATTTAGATTAGTTTAATTAATTAGATTTAGTAGTTTAATAAATCGCACTTGATTGTTCGGTAAAAAAATAAGGTGAACTATTAGTAGTTCATAATTAGTTCCTAAGGGATCGATACTCAAACTCCAATTTACTATACTATAAAGCTGATAAGTGTACTTGTCTCCCATCAAGTTTTTAGAGTTGTTGCTGGAGATTAAGGATTTTGAATAATAGGAAAACCCTTTGAATTATTATTCTAATCATTGTTCTTTGCTTGTTTATTCCTTCCTTACTTTTTATTATTCGAATCTCATTATTTTATTTTATAAGACATGTCTAAGAGTAGTATATGGCTTTTTTTGGAATTTGTAGAAAAGATAGGCAGATGAAATCAGGAATTTAATTCAGCAGCTAGCCAAGCCGATGTTAGAATGGACCCCGAAAGTGCCAAGTAGTATAGAAACGAATGCCAAACTTGTAGGATTAGGATAGAATTGAAAGTAAGGGAAGTTTATACTTTAGTTAGTTTATACTTTTTGGTTCCCTTTTCTTTTCATTGAATTTGGACAAAAAATATATTTTTACTCCACTTATATTGTTATTTTTGAAGTTAGCACCTTAAATTGAATTCTTCCATGTATTGATTGAAAGTTTAAACAAGTTTTTATAGGAAGTAAAGGAGAATTAGTGAGTAATCAACATAGAAGCCAAGATAAGCATGATTAGAAATCACACCTATGAACCAGGACATGATTCTCTTTAGGTACTAAGTGAATTTGGTCAAGCAAATTCCATTCGTAACTTCCTAAGTGTGCTTGATTTCTTTCTTGCAATTAAGGTTTTTCTTGCATCCACGTCACACACTAAGTATGTATTTTCCTCTATTCTATTTTTCTTCTTCCAAGTTAACTAGGAGGTTGAAGCTTTTCGTAGATTATCCCCAATTGATGGTGGTAAGGGATGTCACACCAATATCAATTGCAACTTTTCATCAAATGGTTCTTCCTAAAGCTATAGAAGAGAAGGTGCCTAAGGGGAAAGAAAAAGCCAAGTATTCCACAAGAGATGACCTAACACATATGCAAGGGCTGAGAAGAGATGTTAGAGAATTGATTAAATCTTAGCACATTTATAACAAAGCTCTAAAAAGAGTGTTTAGGCATTGGTCTCAATTTATGGTGTTGAGTCTCCTAATTTTTTTTTTTATGTTAACAAAATATGTTGTAAGTTTTTACTAATGTACTAATTAACAAGTGTGCAAGTATTTAGATAGTTCTTTAGAAAGTTTAAAATTGCAAATTGAGTTGTTTTCAGAGACTCATTCAGAAAGTCTAAATTAATTGAAAGAGAGACAAGTTTAAAAATATTTAGAGAATGTTTCAGATACATATATAAGAAGAGTTAGTACAATATTTCAAAAATTTATTTAGAGACTTTGAAGATAAGTAAATCGATACTCTTCTAAAGGTTTTCAGATAGTTGGTTTGGAAAAATAACGTTGAAGATTAACAAAACATCATATTCAAAGTGAATAAGGCTTAGCTTCACTAGATTGAGTGTATTAGGGAAATACACTCAATCCTGTTTTACTTAAGTTGGAATTAAGATCCATGGGGGTTATTTTTAAGTGAATTTATCTTTGGATAATTCAAGAAAATATCTTACATTGGATAAGGATAAGGTTGGTATTTTATTTTGTGGGATTTCAATTTCAAATCTCAAGCTTATTGGAAAATTGCTGATCAAAGTATATTTGACTGAGATAAGATTATAAGGTCAGGTTTAAATTCAAAACTCCAAGATTTTCTCTAAGAAAATCTATGGATTATTTTTAGTGTTAAATATAGATAAACATGAAGCGAAAATAATCTTTAACAAATTAGTTGTTAGAAGACTCTAGTATAAAAGGAGAAATGATTCAAAGTGTTAAGAATGTTTTCTGAGAAAGAAAAATATACATTTGTTACATCTTAATCATGATAAAATTCTACCATCTGAAAGAAGATAGAAAGTTTCTAAGATACTTCTTTAGCAAGTTGAACTGAAGCGAATTATTCGTCAATATTCATTTCTGTTTTAGTGCAAATTTATTTGAAACTTGTATTATTGTTTTCACTAGGAATTTGTAAACTTTGTTTATTGTTTGAGTGTTGAGAGAAGTTTGATTGTAATTGGTAAATCTATAATTAGCCTAAATTATAAAGAGGCTAAATAGGTAGAGTAGAGTATTATGAAGTCATTGTGTGGTAAGTGCTTATAAACATATTGTAATTTTGATTTGGTAGATCAAGTGGATGGCACAGGTAAAGTAGATTAAGTCTCCAATAGTAGAGCTAGAAAAGAGTAGTAGGCAAAAGGTTAAACTCTCTAAATCCTAAGCTTGATATTCTCCTTATCTTTTTATTATAAGTTGTTTATTAATTGTGTGCTAAATTATTAAAGTACTACTGTTTACCAAATTAAGTTATTAATAGGAGCATTTTCAACTTATATCAAAAAGGTTTCAAAAAGTTTAAAGATATCAATTCACCCCCTCTCATGATATCTTATACAGGACCAACATATGGTATTTTGTAAAAATATGCACGACAAGTTTGTAATTTAATTTCCACCTCCAAGAGAAGACGACATCACCAATGATGATGAGAATAGGAATGAGGACATAAAGGATGATGAAAAGAGGAGTTAAGATGAGGAAGAGTAAGCTAATATAGTAGATATAGATGTAAACATGGAAGATGTTGAACATGAGCAAATAGAGATGATAGTAGGATGTGTTTTCTTGATTTGATTTACTAATGACAAGCTTTTAATTACCTATATTTTATATAGTGGTTTTTAATGATTTTCCTCCTGAATTTTGAGTTTATTTTGAGAAAATGATACTTAATTAAGTAAAATGTTGTTGTCTAGGTTTTGAGATAATCTATGGAAGAAAATAAGAAAATATAGACAAGTTTCACTCAATTTAGAGCTAAAACAAAAAAGTTTTAAAGTTTTGAAGATTGACATGACTAAATGACACGAAAATATCATTTCTAAGGGAGTTTGAAGCAGAAATGTGAGTGCTTAGTAGAGGACACAACCTAAAAGACACAACCCAGGTTGTGTCACTCCTAGGCTTTATGAAAATACAAAAAAGATTTGATAGAGCGTATCAAAATGACACAACTAAGTGAAACGATCGTATCACCTAGTTGTGTCATCGGCTTTGAATCCTTTATTTTGTCCCTCCTATCTAAGGCTTCATTACGGTGTTTTTTTTTTTTTTTTTTTGCAAAAACTTTTGTACGTTTTTTAGAGAGAACTTGGGGAGCAAAACACTTAAGAGAGCATGGAGCTTCAAGAATTTAAGATTTAAGAGTCTTTTCATTGCATTCATGGATCTTTCTTATACTTCACTTTTAGTTTTTATCAAAGACTGTTTTTTTATCATGATTAGAGAGTAGATTTTTTGTATCTAGGTCTTATAGAACTTAGATCTATCATGTGACAATTTAGTTTTATTAGATCTATCTAATGAAATTCATTAGTTTTCTTAAATTGATTATGCGTGCTTAATTATTTAGATTAATATTTTCACGAGTATTAATCTAAAAATTTGATATTGTATAGGAAGATCAAGTAATTTCTTGTATAATTACATCTAGGCATAATTGATGAGGGTTTTTACAATATTAGAGACAAATTGTAAGGTTTTTCGAATCTTTAACATTATCTTTAAGATCTTTTGCTACACGTTAATGCAATCTTAGGTTATACTATGGAAAAGAGATTCTAATAAGTAATCTAAAGATTAGGATTAATAGGCTTGAGAATACTATAAACTTTTCTCCTAATCAAGAAAATTAACGACTGAATTAGATTATCTTTAGTAGAAGTTGCATGTGTAAGTTTAGGAGAAGTAAGATTTAGGTATGCCATTAAGTCTTGAATTAAATCTTAAATTGGTTGCTTTCTTGTTTTGGTTCTTGATTAGTTGTTAAAATTAGTAGTTGCTGCAATTTTAGTTTAAATGTTTAAGTTCTTGCAATTGAATTTACCAGTTAAATAATAGAGTTAGGATTAGTAGTAGTACTCGAGGTCTTTAAGGGATTAACTTAGACTTGGGGTCTTTGAGGGATTAACTTGGACTCATATCCGCTATACTAGAATTTGGCAGGTGTACTTACCTCGTATCAGCTAACTTGATTTCCTTTGATATTGATATATTTTATAGTTAGCAAAGTATTATTCCTACTAGTTTTATTCTACTTTTTAATGAGCTCTTCTTGTTTATAGGAGGAATAATTAAGAGTAGTTTTAGAAGAAATTTAGTTCATGTTTACCTTTTAGGTTTTATTTTTCTTTCATTCATATTACCTTTTTCTACATTTTCCTTTCTTTTGTTTTATAGGGCTTGAACTTAATTCAGGAGTGGAATCTAGCATGGTAATTTCAAAAGATTTAGTATTAGAGCTTAAATTAGAAAAGTTTCAGTTTCCTTTATCTTTTTCTCTTTTCCAATTCTCATTAATTTTTGTGTATTTATTATTTATTTATACATTGAAGACAATGTACAATATGACTGTAGGAGAGGCATAGAGTGATATGACACTACTATAATTTATAGCAGTTGAGTTAAACTGATTTGATCTCATACTTAAGTTTTTGCAAAAAATATTTTGAGATATAGAATCAATTTGTTTGATATTACACATTTTTCACCATTAATATTTCATCTAAAGAAAAAGTAACTTTTTATGATAATATTTTCAATTTTTGCCTGAATTTACTTAATTGTAATGACCTTTTTACACAATGTTGATATTGACTAATGAAATCCATATGAAGTATAGAGTTTACTGTTATTTAAGCTTAGATTTAGACTTAGAATTAAGAGGAATATTAGTGATTGAAAATTTAGTTGGCTATATTTTGCTTTTGTGTATACAGACTCCTTAAAAACCTTGAGAGCACTCTAATTTTAACAAAAAAATAAATGAACAAATGCTACTTATCTCTTAAAAGTTTTTTGAAAAATCAAAGTAGATGGAGAAAAATTAATTAAATAATTGGACTAAATTGAATAAAAGTTTAGTTATAGTCCTAGATGACTTGAGTAACTAATCCTGCTGTATGCCTCTTTAATGTGGAATAGTGCCAATTAACTTAGGTGACGAGTTTAGGATTGGTAGTTGAAAGCTTATTATAGGGTCAAGAGAAAAGTTCGTATGAAGGATAAACTAAAATTAAAAAAGAAGAAGAAGAAGAAGTGTTTAATTGATAAAAGAAGTGGTGGATGGTTTGAATTGGATTCTTAATGCCTAGTAGCCTAACGTCATCTAAGTTGGAACTAACTGACAGTTGAAATTGCTTCCTAAACTAAATTGAAAAAAAAAAAAAAAGATGGGGAGGAGGGGGTGGGTGGCGGGGTGGTGGGGGTTCCTCCAATGAAAACAAATACTATGGAAACAATTAGGGGACTAATTAATGTAATATTCCTTTGTTTTAAATTATTATGTTTAGAGAGGTCAAAGAGGGAAGTATATACTCTTTAGTCAAATTAATAAAATATGGATAATTCTTTCTTCACTAAGTTATTATTAATTTTGATTTTTAATTTAAACTTTATTTAAATAATATGATTTAGCTCCAATTTACCTAGATTAATTTTAAATTCTAGTATGGTTTTTAGTAACCATTACATGTATTTTGTAGTTGTGTTTTAAGGGCATGTGAATATTATTAAATGTAATTTTATAAAATAAAAGTTGCAAGATCTTTAAAATAGATGTTGAAATATAATGGAAGAATATGTGCTCTTATTTTTTTACTAGATTGTGTGCAATATTGATATTGATTTTATGATTTAGAGCTTTCATTGATTTTTGTCCTCAAGAGTTCTATTGGGTTTTTATTTGTGTTGTTTAAGAACAAGTAAAAGCTTAAGTGTCGGGAAATTTGATAAATGTTAAATTGCACATATTTTTATGGGTCATTTTGATAATGTTTTATATGATTCTTGGATATTCCTATTGACTTTGTGCTTAATTGATTTATATTTTGATTTCAAGATTTGATTGATAAATGTGAAAAATTTAATCAAGTTTTAGATGATTTGAAGATAATTTTCATGAGTTTTGAAGCCTTGAAAAGGATTACATCCAAGAGGATTGCCCATGAACTAAATTGCACCTAAAAAGCTAAAGAAATAGGGAAGAATTTTATGTCCAAGAGAATCATGGTCAAAATCATGGGTTTGCTACTTAAGGTACTGCTCCTATTTCATTTATTTGCGATTTTTGAGCAAATAGAGATCACTCTTAAGAATCACAACTATCATTATGTTTGCTACTCAACAAATGTTACTCCTTACATATTTTCCTCATTTTGAAGAGATTTAAAGTCCAAGATGATGCCATGTGTAAGCCCCCATAATTTCATGTAGTTGTTCGAGTGAGTAATTTAGGACATTAATGAAACTAACATAATGGACCTAAAAATGTACAAGTAAGCTCAAGATATTAGATAAAGATACCCCATAGACTCAGATAATATAAAAATAAAATATAAAAGAAGTATAGCCAAAATAGTAAAAATTAGCTATACTATATATTATTTATCATAAACGTGTAAAATAAACTTCACTAGCTCATAAATATTTAGAGATAAATTATTTATGTAATTAGAATATTATATGACACAAAATAATATATAGAATGTATATAAACATCATATGTAATTATTATGCATAAATATATACTCGTAATTATCCAAAATACCCGATTAAATACTAATTAAGTTAAAATAAAAATAAAAAAAATAGAAAAAATTAACAAAAGCATGGGGAATAGCTAGGAAAATATCAATCAAGGTGTGGAAGGCTTCAAGATAGCTGTTGGTATATAGAACAACACGTTGACATCTCAAAGAAGGGTATAAAAAGTGAATTTTCATGGGATGAGAGAGAAAAAAATTATCATTCATCACCAAAACACTTTGGAAAAATTGATGAAAATATATCACAAGTTTGTCCATGCAAAGGATGGTTTAGGAGAAATATAGATGTATTTTGAAGGTTAAAGAAGAAAAATCTGGAAAAAAATACAAGATTAAAGTGCGATATTGTGATATTGATAATACATGAGCTTAGGCTGTTATTGGGAACCAATCAACACCACCACTAAGAGTAGCAACTAGCACCAAGCTAGGCAGACAATAAGGGAAGAGCAAGTGGTGGCTAGAGCACCTATTTACGGTGAGGTCTAATTTTTAGGTCGAATTTCTAGAAATTACTAAAAATATGAAATTTGCTTAGAAAATTATACAAAAATTTATTCTCTTATATTTTTAGGTATATAATCTAAGAAAAATATTATTTTGTAAAAATTTAATAGTTATAGTATACGTTCTTAAGAAATCAACAAAATCGAGCACTTTTTTATGTTGAAATAAATAAGTCGAATGATATAGTTTTGATCCTGAAAATTTTCAATAGAATTTAGATTTTTAACAAAATTATTTTATATAATTTTAGTAAATTTTTTAGCCTTAAAACATGATTAAAATAGTGATTTTGGTAAAAAATTATTGTATCTTTCTTAAAAACCTCACTTGGATTTTAAGCTTCATTGGTTATTGAAGTATTTTATAGTGATTAGGAGCTGTTAGAAGTGATTCTATTGAGAAAAGTAATGAAATCAAGTATAAGCCACTTATATGAGCAATTTGATGATAAGGGATTTAGGGAAATTGATGAATGATGATGTGATATAATGGGAATGTGGAAGTAATGAAGCTGAGGAAAGTTGTTTGAAGTATAAATTTATTGTTCTAAATTGATTCTATAACTATAACATGGAAGGAAAGTGAGTAAATTAGCTAATTGAGGATATTGATTAAGGGCAAATAATACCTTAGAGGATTTTATGAATGAGTTTTTCATTAAAATGGTATTCAGATGATGAGTTAGAAGTAAAACTTATAAATAAAACTATAAAAATAGGGGATTTAGAAGCTTAATCAGAGGATGTTCTTAAAAACTTTATAGATAATAGAGTTAGAAGGTATCTTAGAGAAAGTCAAGAGACAAATGTTATACTCGATAATCACTCAAAAGTTTGGTCAAAGGTAAAAACTTAAAGAGAAGTATAGTCAGGAAGGCTCAGAGGCTAAGTCAGAGCGAATATTTGTTAGAACTTTGAAGTTGTGGGTCTCAAAGGAGAGATTTCTAGAAATTATGAAGATAGTTGAGTTTAGATGATATCTTAGAGGGTTTTTGTTAAGAAATTTAAATTTTAGTAGATGCAACAACTTAGTTAGAAGATAATTGAGAAACTTTTAGTTTAAGAACTTCAAGGATGACTTAACTTAAAGTTTAACTCAAATGGTATTTATTAAAAATCTTAGGGATTTACTAACCTTAGAGACTGAGGCAGAGGATGAATATGTAGTGAACTTCAATACCTAAGGAGTGCAAAGGATATTTTAAAAGCTTTTTTAGTCAATGGTTCAGTGATAACTCAACCCAAGAGATAGCTTAGAAGGTAACATAAACTTATGCTATTATTCTAAATGTTTAATACTTAGGGTGTAGGCTAATGAACCAACAACAAATCAACCTAATTCTATGATAAATGAGTAAATTAGCAATATTTCCTAATTTATATGCAGAATAAAGTACTACATCAAGATAAACATCAAGGGATCACCTACAAGGATAAGTGAACAACCATGATGGTGAGCAACTAAGTTCAAAGTAAGTGGGATCAATAGTTCGCTGTACTTTGAAGTTTTATTAAGAAATTTGGAGGCCTTAGTATCTATCTTGCTTGTGATTGTAAGTTAGTAACCTATGTGGATGTGTGCTTGAATATTGTACTGCCGTTATGTAGTGCTGGATTATATATATATTGGTTGTTTTGTGATATTACTTACTTTGAACTATTTATAATTGCTTGATCAACCTAAAAGAAATCTAATACTAACTTAACTTAACTACTAACTTAACCTGCATCACAACCTACTAAGGAAATGATTAGGTTTATCAGGCTAAACACAAACCCTTTGATAAGGATAGCAAAAATGGTCATTTTCTCACCCATAGTTGAACTAAGTGACAAAGGGGGAGATCATAGCAAGGTTAGGGACTGTAGTTTGAAGATAGTCTTAGGTAAAGAGTGTTTCTCTATTGCAAAAATCTGAATTTAGTTTTAATTCGCTAAGTGCACAGCGTGAAACTCCTCTAAACCTATATTAGAGTAAGTACAATTTCTTTAATCTTATGATGACCAGTCAACATTATGTGATGGCATTTTCTTAAATATGTATTGCATCTAATTAACTTTGTTTGAAAACCCTGATTGTTTGATGACTGATATGTGTTATTGCCTTCATCCTACTTATTTAGAAAGTTATCACTCAATCTCCTATAGCTGTTTTATAGGTTTCTAGTAGTCTTACCGGTATCATACCAAGTTTCTAGAAGACTAAAGAGCAGAGTTAGAGAGTTAGATTCAAGGATGAAAGACTGTTTTCTTAATTACTTCTTGAATTTACTAATTGATAGGAAAACTAATAGGGTCCCTATTAATAACCCTTTAGTTTTAATTGTAGACATTGCTACTATGCTCTATAAACCTATGACTTTCTATAAACCCCTTTCTAATACTATTATTTTCTCAAATCAATTTACTTTTCAGAACTTTATGTTAAAAGTGAGATTTTATATTCTAAATGATTTGTAAAGCTTAATTTCTTGATTGTCTGGGCCCCAAGTATATTTTCCATAATTTTTTTCAAAAGTTACATCACAAGTTGATATATATTAGATTTAGAATTATATGCTTAAAGCGAAGAAGTGGTAAATGCCTTGTATAAGATTTACCTACGTTAGTAGCTAAAGTGGCTAGCTTTTAGCTTAGATTGGTTTATACGATGAGAGATGTTATTACTCTCTTGTTTGGGGTGCAACAGTTTCTAAAGTGATATTAGAGCATGGTCCTTAGCAATCCACTTAAAGCACGACTTACTGGAATTAACCTTAAAACATTATAGTTAAAATGAATCGAATACTTTAAGGACATATGAGATAGTATATAATGAAAAGCCATAACGAGTAATAAGTAAATGTTATTCTAACTTGTATCATGTGTACCTTAGTTTCTAAAATCATTAACTGTTTATGTTTAGTGATGAAAAGTTCATAGATTGTAAGCTTTAATTGTAAGAATTGTTTTGAGATGGACTGATTGAGTACTGTTATATATTTCTAGTGAAAGTATATGAAATGTGTATATGTTTTAAAGTGAATTATCTTGTAGATATTAGGTGATTGGGAGTATTGAAGAATGGGTGGAAATTTGTATTACTATTACTACATTGGAGGAAATGATATTTGATAAATTAGGGGGTCATGATTATAATGGTTGCAACGAGATAATTTCTAATGTTATTGTTGAAAATGGTCGAGATGGTAATGTTGGAAGGAAATAGGAGCACTTAGTGAATCTTAGTGGTAAAGGTAAGTTTAATTATTATGATTTTATCACATATTTAGTTGGTAATCATTAAGTTTAGATAATTGATTATCATACTCTTATTATAATGAACATAAAGATTGATGAATTGTTAAGAACCATAGAGTTAAATAATAATAAATTATCTATTGTATTGCTATACTATTAGTGAAATTGAAGGATGTATAATTTGAAAAGCTTAGGGGAGATTGGTAGTAATTGATGAGAAGTATATTGAGAGGGGTTGGAATGAAAGTTAAGGTACAACTAAAAATTTAGGATGTGGTCGTAGTTAAATTGTAAAGTACAAATTGGTTGAGTTTATGATGGTAGAAAGAGCACAATTGGACTTAGAGGATCCAATAGAATCTAATTTAGAGAATTTGGCAGAAGATTAAAGCAAACATTGAATATTAACTCACATGAATAATAAGACTAATTAAAGGGTGTTCAATATTCTAGGTTAGACTATAGTTATATATTATGAATCTAAATAAGAATTTGAAGATGACTTTGACCTTAATCAGGATGTTATAACAACTGAGGATAAGGGAAGGGCAAGCAAATGTATAAGCACATCAAGGAGTATAAAATGCAAGAGGAAGTAGAATCCTAGATAAAATCTTGGGCAAAGATTTTCACCAAGACCTAGATAGAAAGTCATGTAGAAACCAAAGAAGTAAATTAAGATAAGGGACTTAGTGTTAAGAATAACAATGAAAATGAAAGACTCAAGACTATGTGGTGATAAAATTTGGATTCTAAATTGAAGGTGATTGGACATGGAATTGATTTTTATGAGAAGTTGTGATGATCTTAAAGAGATAATAATTTGTAAAGTCAAAAGTTAGTAGAATAAAGTAACTTCTAGTAGTTTAGCTCCTTAGATAGCGATATAGATTGAAAACTCAAATACCATTGACATGTTTTAAGTCTAGGTTTATGGGATAAATAATTTGTAAAGTTAAAAGTTATTAGAATAAAGTAACCTCTAGTAGTTTAGCTCCTTGGATAGTGATATAGATTGAAAACTCAAATACCATTGACATGTTTTAAGTCCAATTTTATGAAATGAACTCCCGTTATCTCGAAATATTTGGCATTCTTCAATGTGTTTAGTTATCTTAGTATTATAAATATAATCTTGTAAATAGTTGACTAAAATAATCTTACAAGCGACATACCTAAGAAAGTAAAAAAGTGATATTTCAATGTGTATGAAAGATTACGTATAATTCTTTGTAATGACAAGTTTATTCTTGACGTGATTTTTCTTCAATAAAAAGTTGAGTCCCGATGTAAGTCTATTCTTAATATAAAAATAACATTCTGATATATACTCTCGGGTTATGGAATTGAAATCTAAAAGTTATGAAGATAGGACATGTATGATCTTAAATGACATCAAATAGTCTTTGAGTTTAAAATGCATATGGAGATCAACTTAAGTCTGTCAGCTACCAAAAATAAGTATATAAACATAATATATGATAGATGACATTTTTGCTCGTATCTTTTATTTGAAAAATGTTATGAAACTACGAGATTAAAGATAAATGTTATATTACAAGGATGAATACAAGTAACATGTTATATATAGATGTTAATCTACTATAATTTCTTATAGGCAAGAACTTAGGAATCACAAGAGATATTCTTCTATCATTATGCATATATATAGGATGTGATTAGTACAATGACTTATGAATACTAAAAATATAGACAGAAGATATATTATTAAGAACTAAATGATTTTGATTCAATAGGGAGTAATCACTCAGAGTATAGTTTATAGCTTACATTCTATGTTGATTTATACTATTGAAATACATGAATCAGTGATACGCAGGAGATATCTCATTAATAGTATTTATATAAGAAAATATACTAATTAAAGATGTTATGGAATATTTGGAAAAATGAAAGAGTTTGGGGAGGTCAATATTGTAATAAAGTATGACATAAACTTGAAGATATGACTAGGGTAGCACAAAGAACAATATATGAAGTAATAGAAATAAACAGATAAAGTCCAAAATAGATACCGAAGATAAATTCTCTCTTGATTGAGGGTTAAGATATGAATGTATCTAGAGAAGTAAATGATATGTATTCTAAGTTAGAAAAGAGAAATATTCCCTATCATGAGACTTCTAATTATTACACCTTGTGAGCGGATAGCAATAGTAATCTGTATATTGCAAATATGAGAGATCTTTGTGGAAGTTAACATAGCGAAAGTAAGGAGTAAAGAATAGACTTAAGTTATGACTAAAGACTTAGATCAATCTGTTCATGAGAAAAGACGAGTCATAACAAAGAATAATTTGGATAAAAATAAACTCCATTAAGGAGATAGATTGAAGAAATAACTAGAAACTCAATAAATTGAGTAAATGGTAAATGGAGAATCCTCAAAGATTATGAGAATTGTAAATTGGAAGCAATATGAGGAAGATTTTATAAAAAATATAAGGTTAGGATCAACAAAAGATGGGTTGAACTACATTTGGAGAGATAGAAATGAGATGATGATAACAGATTATTACAATAAGAAAGTGCACAAAGACGTGTGAAGTAAATTGATGCAAATCATACAGTAAAAGGAGGAATACCTCTGTATAGTAACAATAAATCGTAGAATAATTAATAAAGTTTTACACTTCATTTTGGATATGAAAGCAAAAGTAGAGATTAACTAATGTATGGGATTAGAAATTTGATGGTTGCACAATAAGTACTTGGATGCATGCCAATATGCAAGAAGAGGATGGCAAATCTGTGATTCTTATCTCTCTCTTACTAAATCCTTTATCTGTTACAAGTCTTGTGCCACTTTATGGGAACCCTTTGTCCTCGAGTCAAATTACATACGTCGTGTTAGTTAAAAAGTTAGAAACCGGTCCATATCCTTGTTCCTCCTGAATCATATCAGTTTTATCAATTGAATTGTACTTATTTAGCAATTCGGTCTTTATTTCGTTCAAGTAAAAACTTGTAAAAGGATTAAGATTTGCCAACCTCAACTATACAATTATATGTGCTAATATATGAAATGTTAAGCTCCTGAATGTGAAGACAATGTGTACTTAAAGGGGAACCTAATTAAAGTAATAACGATAAGGAAGCAATATCTTAACATAATGAATGATTGAGTTCAGAAGTTAATAAAGTGTAATAAAGAGTAGAGACAAGAGTTAAGATATACACTAGTATTTAAAATTGAGCTAAAGAATGTAAGAAGTAAGAGTTTAAAACACATTAAGGATCAAAAGATAAATTATAATTATTGAACTTGAAGTATCATAAGCTTGGAAGATTTAAGATTATAAAAGTATGTTACATGGTGACAATATATAAATTTGTAAAGAATGAAACCAAAATACTAGAGCTGAAATAATGAACCCATAATAGGATTATAAGGAACCATTCATATGAATACTGAATAGGTAAATCTTGAAAACAAAATGAGAAGTATGTGAAAGTACCATAAAGAGATAGCCTTAAGCTAAACAAATTTACAATAAAGATAATAGACCTATAAGAAGGTTATACAAGTGGAAAAGTAACTCATTTAAGTACTTGACAAACAAATTCATTAGATTGAGACGTAATTATTTAGAGATAAGGGTAATGATAGATCATATTATCTTGATAAAGATACATAAATGAATATTGAAGTCTACAAATATGGAGTAGGTAAGATGGATAATTCAAGTTTTGAGGAAAAAAATTTTCTGAAGGAGGGTGGAAATATGAGCCCCGTAATTTTACGTAGTTGTTCAAGTAAGCAATTTAGAGCATTAATGAAATTAACTTGATCCACTTTAGAAATGTACGAGTAGGCTCAAGATATTGACTCAGATACCCCATAGACTCAGATAATAGAAATATAATAAATAAAAATAATATAGCCAAAATAGTGAAATTTAGCTATACTATATATTATTTGTCGTAAATGTGTATAATAAGCTTCAATAGCTCATAAATATATAGAGATAAATTATTTATAAAATCAAAATATTATATGATACCAAATAATATATAGAATGTATATATATAACGTACATGTAATTATTATGCATAAATATGTTCTTGTAATTATCTAAAATATCTTATTAAATACTAATTAAGTTAAAATAAACATAGAAAAATAAAAAAAAAATTAACAAAAACATGGGGAACAGCTAAGAAAATATCAATCAAGGCATAGAAGGCTTCAAGACAATTGTTGGCATGTAGAACAATAAGTTGACACCTCAAAGAAGGATATAAAAGGTAAATTTTAATGGGAGTAGAGAGAAAAAAGTTATCATTCATCACCAAAACACTCTGTAAAAATTCAAGAAAATATATCACAAGTTAGTCCATGCAATGGATGGTCTAGGAAAAATATATTTGGATTTTGAAGGTTAAAGAAGAAAAGTCTAGAAAAAATACGAAATTGAAGTGCAGTATTGAGATATTGATGGTACGTAGGCCTGGGCCGTTACTGGGAACCAATCACCACTACCGCTAAGAGCAGCAACTAGTGTTAAGCTTGGTCGACAAAGACAAAGGAGCAAGTGGTGGCCAAAGCTCATATTTCTAGTGAGGTGTAATTTTCAGGCCAAATTTCTAGAAATTACTAAAAATACAAAATTTGCTTAGAAAATTATACAAAAACTTATTCTTATATCTTTTTATGTATAAAATCTAGGAAAAATATTATTTTGTAAAAATATAATAGTTACAATATACATTCTTAAAAAATCAACAAAACCAAACACTTTTTGATGTTCAAATAAATAAGTCAAATGACATAGTTTTGATCTCAAAAATTTTCTATAGACTTTCCTATTTTTATACTAAAATACTATGAAGAGATTTTCAATAAAATTATTTTCTATAATTTTTACAAATTTTTTAGCCTTAAAACATGATTAAAATGGTGATTTTGGTAAAAAATTATTATATCTTTCTTAAAGACCTCACTTAGATTAAGAGCTTCACTAGTTATTGAAGTATTTTGTAGTGATTGGGTACCATTGGAAGTGAATTGATTGAGAGAAGTAATGAAATCAAGTATAAGCCACTTATATGAGCAATTTCATAATAGGGGGCTTAGGGAAATTAGTGAATGATGATGTGATAAAATGGGAATGTTGAAGTAATGAAGCTAAGGAAAGTTATTTGAAGTATAAATTTGCTATTCTAAATTGATTCTACAACTATAACATGGAAGGAAAGTGAGTAAACTAATTAATTGAGAATATTAGTAAAGGGTAGATGATAGCTCAAAGGATTCTATGAATGAGTTTTTCATTAAAATGGTATTTAGAAGATAAGTCAAAAGCAAAACTTATGAATGAACCATAAAAACCAGGGATTTAGAAGCTTAGTCAAAGGATGTTGTTCTTAAAAACCTTATAGCTAATAGAGTTAAAAGGTATCTTAGAGGAAGTCAGGAGGCAAATTTTCTACTTAATAATCATTCAAAAGTTTGGTCAAAGGTAAAAACTCAAAGAAAAATATAGTCAAGAAGGCTCAAAAGCTAAGTTAGAGGAAATTTGTTGGAAGTCTAAAGTTGTGGGTCTTAGAGTAAAACTCAGAGGAAAGATTCCTAGAAATTATGAAACTAATTGAGCTTAAATGATGTCTTAGAGGGTTTTTGTTAAGAAATTTAAATTTTAGTGGATCTAACAACTTAGTCTAAAGATAACTCAAAAGATTCTAATTTAAGAACTTCAAGGATTACTTAATTCAGAGTTTGCTTAGATGGTGTCTTTTAAAAATCCAAGGGATTTATTAACATGAGAGATTGAGGTAAAGGATGAATAGGTGATGAACTTCAATACCTAAGTAGCACAGAAGACATCTCATAAGTTTTTTCAGTGAATGATTCAAGGATACCTTAACTTAGGAGATAGCTTAGAAGGTAACATAAGCTTAAACTACTATTTTAAACTTTTAATACTTAGGGCGTAGGCTAATGAACCAATAACTAATCAACCTAATTCTATGATAAATGAGTAAATCAACAATATTTCCTAATTTATATGTAGAATAAAGTACTACATGATGATAAACATCAAGGAATCATCTATTAGGATAAGTAAACAACCATCATGGTAAGCAATTAGGTTTCGAGTAAGTGGGATCAATACTTCACTATACTTTAAAGTATTTTTAAGAATACTTGGAGGCCTTAGTATCTATCTTGCTTATGAGTGTAAGCTAGTAACCTATGTAGATGTGTGCTTGAATATTGTATTGCTGTTATGTTATACTGGATTATACATATATTGGTCATTCCATGATATTACTTACTTTGAACTATTTGTAACTACTTGATCACTCTAAAAGTAATCTAACACAAACTCAGCTTAATTACTAAACAAACCTACATCACAACCCATTAAAAGAAACGATTAGGTTTCTTGGGCCAAACACAGACCCTTCAATAATGATTGTTGAAATGGCCCTTTTCCCACCCTTAATTGAACTAAGTGACAAGAGAGGAGGTTATGGCAAAGTTAGGGACCATAGTTTAAAGGTAGTCTCAAGCAAAGCATGTTTCTTTATTGTATAAGCCTTAGTTTGGTTTTGATTTGTGAAGTTTGTAGTGCGAAACTCCTTGAAACCCGAATTAAAGTGAGCACAATTTCTTTAGTCTCATGATAACCGATCAATGTCATGCGATGGTATTTACTTGAACATGTATTGCATTTAATTAACTTTGTTTGAAAATCTAATTACTTGATGATTGATATGTGCAATTGTCTCCACCTCATTTACTAAGTAAGTTGTTACTTACACCCCTATAGCTGTTTTAAGTTGCCAGTAGTCTCACTAGTATTACACCAAGTTCCAAGAAGACTAAAGAGCAAGGTTAGGGAGAGAGATTCAAGGTTGAAAGACTGTGTTCTTAATTACTTCTTAAATTAATTAACTGATAGGAAAACTAATAGGGTCTCTATTAGTAACCCTCTAGTTTTTAATTGTGGATACTACTACTATGCTCTATAAACCTGTAACTTTCTATAAACCATTTTCTAATCGTATTATTTTCTCAAATCAATTTACTTTTTAGAACTTTATGTTAAAAGTGACATTTTACATTCTAAATGATTTGTAAAGCTTGATTTCTTGATTGTCTAAGCCCCAAGTTTATTTTCCATAGTTATTTTCAAAAGTTACATCACAGGTTGATATCTAATAGATTCAGAATTGGATGGCTCAAAGTGAGGAAGTGGTAAACGCCTTATATAAACTATATCTATGTTAGTGGTTAAAGTGGCTAGATCTAGCTTAGGTTGGTTTACTTAATGAAAGTTGTTACGACTCTTTGGTTTAGGGCATGACACCATGCTTCTACTTATTTCTTATAGAGAGCCACAATTTTGAAACAAAGAGATATGTGGGAGATATTGCAAGATATGGTTAAGGTTTAAGACTTTAGAAGCGTTGTCTCTTAACCTTCTCTCATGTTCATTTTCTTCCTTTGTAATTTCTTTTCAATGTTTTAACTTATTCTTTTTAGTATTTGAATATTGTATTCTAAAACCTATGTAGAATTATTTCTTTTGTTTTAGTCTAATTTATGATTTCTTACTATTGAGGTATAATTAGATTGTACTTCATTGTGTTGAATTAATATTTACTCGAGTTGTTAATTTAATGTTATAGTTCACCTTGGAGTTCGTGAGATCTTATTATGATGGACTAGTACAATTAGAACTAATTGAATAAATTAAGGTTCGACTATTTGGTTTCTCTAGATTATGGTAACCTAATAATATTATTCAAGAACTTAATGTGAACTTGATATATTCTACTACAAAAGTGATTTGGGTAAAGTATAATTAAGGTTATAAGTTAATTTGAGAAACGATTCTAGTTAACTCATTTTAAAAACTCTTACAATCTAATAATAAGAATGAGATTGAATGTGACATAGATTGTAGGGAGAAATTCAATATTTGAATACTAAAGTTTATTGATTCTTTATAACATTTATTGTTTCCTTTACTTTTCTATTTCATTAATTATTTTATTTATTTATTTATTTTTTGGCATTAGTTTAATTAATTAGATTTAGTAGTTTATTAAATCACACTTAATTGCTAGGTTAGATAATAGGAAAATAAGGGGAAGTATTCTAGTTTATAATTAGTCCTTAAGGGATCAATACTCACACTCCAATTTGCTATATTATAAAACCGATAGGTATATTTACCTTGCATCAATAGATCAAGGCTTCATGGCATTCTAGTGTCCATTTAAACTTAGATAAGTTTGTCAATAGCTTAATGAACTTTGTACACTTGTCAAGTCTTCTTAATACAAATATGTTCAATGTAATGATTCATCTTGTTAACTATCACACATCCTTAATCGTCATAGGGGCTTGCATTCTTAAGACAGCTTTAATCTTATTAGGATTGGCCTTATTCCCTCATTAGGTTACCATGTACCTAAGAAAGATCCCCGAAGTTTCCCTAAACATACATTTTTGGGGGTTTAGTTTCATTTGATATCTTCATAGGGTTAAGCTCTTATTTTATGCTTTTTGTTACCCTTAGACTATGGTTAAACTAAGGTTACCAACTAAATACTTGGTTTAGTACTCAAAGTCATAGCAGGACAAACTTATTTGATTGAGACTAATGCTTACTCATAGTAGAATTTGCTTATAATAGTTTGGCACATAGTATAACTAGGAAGGCCCTATTCGAAGTAGTGTATGGGTTCAAAACCAACCTCCACTTAACCAAGTACCCTGCTCAACCAATATGAAGACTTCGACGTTGGAGATCAATCAAAAGCCTTAAAGAAAATGCATTAGAAGGTCACTGGTATCTTAATTAAGATCTTTCTAAGCTTAAGAAGAAAGGCTAAGGAAGAAAGGTGTTATAGGGAAGGAACGATTAGGTTTTGCGTTCGAAAGGGAGGATAAGTTACATGAAGCTAAAAATGAAAGTGAACTGTAGTTTGATGTAGAACAAGATGCTATAAGGAATTTTAGCAACATTAAAGGACAAGGCCGATGTGAGATGGGTCGTAACCCCAGCAGCCTACCTAACAATTAATCAAAAAGAAGCAAAATAAATTGGGCCTGAAGTGAGCAATGCTTGTAGCAGATATTAATTATATAGATTCTCTTAGATAGTGAGCATATGTTAATGTAACTAATTGGTGAGGTGGCATATGGGCACCTCTACCAGAATTATTCTTATCCAGAAGGAATAGCATACTATATATATACCTGCTGTTCATGTACAGGGGAATTATGAAAAAAAATACAAAAATATTCACCTCCTAATCGTTTGTCTCGTATGTTAATGTTTGTGTATTCTTGTAATTATGTTTAAGTGTCCTCATTGTAAGGAAATTAAATTAAGCCTTGCTACAAAAGGTTAGAGAATTTAATTCGAGTGACCGAGTTTGGATTCATCTAAGTAAAGATAGATTCTTGAACTTGAGGAAGAACAAATTATCACCTAGGGCCGATGGCTTTCAAAGTCAATAATAAGATCAATCAAAATGCATATAGGATCAATTTTCCTGAAGGGTATGGAGTTTTTAATTCCTTTAATATAGTTTACCTAAGTTTATATGTGCTTGAGGATGTTTAAGAAGAAGCCCAACAGATTTGATGCTAAATCTCAAACATTATGGAAGGATAATAAGAATTAAAGCCCAATAACTCAATCCCAACCTCATAGATTATAGCCACATTGGTTTGTTAAACTCTATCTAGACAGTTCACTAAGGAAGAGGCCATGCTTTCTAAAGAAGATTGACCTGATTTTGTATCCGAGCTCATCTTAGTACTATACTATTTCTCGAGTAGAGAAGGATAGCTTATAGGTTGACCTAAACAGCTTCACTAACCTAATAAGTTAGCTTGGTTGTAGTGTTTTCAGGTTTTTCATCTATGAACCCAAGTTGTTCAAGTATGCTTAACTTATCACATTGTTAAGCAAACTCTACTATATAATATCAGCACCTTAAACACTCTTTAGTTGAAACGCATCTCTAACGATTGTCCTTATTAATATGGATGTTAGATACATATTCCTATTTGCAAAATGTCATTTTTGTCCTTTTACACATTATGTATACTATTTTTGGCTTAAAATCCCTTCCAATAATAATGTTAACCAAGCAGATTTACCTAAAAAAATTATGTTCGGTAGAATGAGAATATCCCTTTTATCATTTCCTTTTTATTCTTGTGTAAGTATTTCTTATCAAGTCCAAGCTACTCTTATCCAACCTTTTACTAAGGTTAGTAGCGAGTAACCCTAGGTTATCGTCCATAAGTCATATTGGATGGTAGCTTTGGTTCGTATGAGGTATATGGTGCATCATATTAGTATACTTATGCATGAATTCGGCTTACCTTTTGACTATCATTTACATTTGAAGCCATCTTGAAGTTTAAACCTATTAACAAGTTTTGTACAATAGTTTTAACATGTGTTCATCCACATTGTTGGGTTTTAGGAGGCTAATCAAACAAGCATGACTCTCATGTTGTCCATTTTGACTATTCTACCCTCTTACTCTACTCTCTTCACTCTGCTCTGTTGTTCTCTTTTGTTGCATCCTATGCTAACTTGCTTTGTTGTACCACTCATCCAGGACGGCAGAATTTAAGCCTACTTACTTATATTTTATTTATCATATTACCTTTGTTTTTATTTTTGTACTTACGGGACTGTCACTAGGATACCCTTTACTTTATTTTATTTACGTAATTGCCACTATATATAAATAGTCCATGCTTGAAAGGTTTTAGTGACTTATTTCACTTATGACATTTCAATGAAAAAAAGCTCTCTTATCTTACTCTTATCGATTCCTTTAATAAGGATTGTAGTAAACAACCCTAATTTATACTTTGTGTATAATATTAACATAAAGATTAGGTCATATAGTGTTCATTTAATACGTCATATTTTCGTAGGCAACTTACACATTTGCTAAAACTAATCCCATTTTCCTTTCTTTGATATTTCAAAAGATTAACTTAATTTTCTACACTAACAACTAGTGAAAACTAAGTTTACAGGTATATCATATAATCTTGATATTAAAATGAAGATTCAACTATAGGATGACTTTGTTTATTTATGTTGCTATAACATGGTTTAACTCTATGTTTATGTTTATTCGTAACTTAATGGTAGATGGAATTAGGGTTTGTCGCTTCAAAACGTTATATTCAAAGGGAGGAGTTTTAAATTGTTGCACTCAACAAGTGGACTTATGAAGGATTACATTTGTGAATTACTACTTCTGGGGCTTTAGTGGAGGCACTCACTTACGGTTTGAAATGGTTAGTTTATAGCTGTGGGAAATTAGAGGCATTTTGGTTTGGGATTTCTTGAAATTTTATCTTGGGTATTGCTTATATAGTGTACATTAGTTGATTTCTTGCAGATGGGTTTGTGGGTCTACTTGAATCCACCTTTGGAGTCGCGTTTATTTGCAAGCACAGAGTTGTGAAGTGCCATGTGTAGTGGGTGTATATGTACGTAGGAACTGTTTGTGGTGTTCCCGTACAGTAGCAGACGATTACAACAGTGAGTGGATGACTTTATGAGTGCATTCGATTGTTTCGATGGTGGGTTAGTGTTTATTACAAGGGAATAGTTGAGTTGTAAGTGGCGTGTTTAGAGAAGCGTGTTACTGTAATTGTGTAGAGAAGACATTATAATAGTGTATTTCGGTAGGTTTTGTTGTTTTGGTCACCTGGATCCTAGCGTGCCATCAGAGTTAGAAGTGGTTATGTGTGTCTCATGATTTCAAAGGAAGAATATCAGCTATTGTTTTAGGTGATTAGGCCGTGAGTACGCGTGGTTGTGTATGATGGTAGGAGTTGTGCTTGTGCCAAGGTATATTGTGTGTGGGGCGAGTGTGTGTTTTGTTTGTGAATATATTACCAAGCTGAATTAAGGGTGTCCTGTTGCAAATTTTAAGTAGTTTGCAACAGGGAAGATTGTGTCGAAGCCGTGTTCTATGGGGAATGTGTAGACAGGTTCCGACAGTAGTGTGTAGTGGATTTCCGAGCTCATATATGTTGTATGTGTTGTGGTTAGAGTGATGAGCAGTTGTTGTCAGAGCCTCATTGTATGTGAGTTTGGAAATTGCTACTGTATGTGCAGTCGGTGGAGCGACCAGTGCAATTTGTTCGTGTAAGTGCTATCCTAATGTATCTGTGAACTGAGCTGTTGTCGATTGAAGTGTTGAACTGAGCTAGTGCATGTTCGAGATGTTTTGTTATCTTGTCTCAGAATGAATAAGCGCTGTTGAGTTTGTGCCAAGCTAATTGATCTGTGAAGTGAGTATGTAATTGATAGATTGCAGTTGTGCTCAAGTGTGGCCTATTGTTGATGAGTGGCCAACACGTATAGCTAAATATCTGTTGGAGGATGAGGAGTTGATTTAAGCATGTGTTAGCTGTTATTTGCTGCAATCGATGCCGAACTGAAGGAGCTGTTGAACTGTTGTGTTCGAACAACTGCTATTCTAATGTGAAGCGCTGCTACAGGGAAATCAATTGTTAAGTCATTGCCTCCAAGTTATTACCGACCTGACTGGAAAGTGTATATGCCAAGCTGCTGGTTAGAATATGGCAAACTTTGATGGAAGACTTAAAGAAAATATCATATCAATTCAAGTAAGTGATTATCTTGTGAACTTTATATCTAAAGTTTTGGTTGAAAGATTTGGCTATGTAACTACGGAACACTCCAGTTTTTATGAATTTTTCTATAATGACAAGGTGATTTGGGTTACCAAGAAGGCCAAGATAGCATTCTCTTCTAATAAATTTCAAGATAAGGTTCTATGTGATGTAGCTAATATTGATGATTGTTATATGTATTTAGGGAGTCCATAGAAATCACATCACAATATGTGCTATCACTCATCAAGGCATGGTTATTCCTTTTATGACAAAAGGAAATTTGTGATGCCTTGCAACCCTTAAGTAAGAATTGAAGAAGTTTTAAGAGCTATCAAGAATTTCATCTAAAGGTGGAGAGCCAAAATACCTTTTAAAACATCCCAAGAAGATCGAGTTAAATCACAACATATAGCCCATGTTCTTGATGTGATCCCATTACCGACCATCCATGCTACTAAAGATGACCCCAGGTACTATTACATCTGTCTCCTACCTATTAGACTTCTTTGTCTTGATCCATTGATGGGATAATCTAGGATTGGTGAGAGTCGTAGTAGTTTTGTACCTATAAGATCTTATAGATTATTTATTGATATTTATTGTGATTGTCGTGATGGATATTCTTATTGGGATTGTGTTGTGCTCCTACTCAAAAATCTTATGTTGGAAGTGCTAGAAGTATATCGATGGGGAGATGAAGAATCATGTTACGGAAGAGTTGAAGAGGTGGAAGTGGATGAGGTAGAGGATTGGGTTAAGGCCTTACATTTTTAAGTACCTTGAACTCCTAGCTTGATATTTGAACAAGAAATTATGTTATTCCCTATGATTGATGGTTATTGGAGTTACTTGAACATAACTGATCGAATATATGATAAGTAGAAAGAAGGGGCTTCAGTAAAGAGTCTGGTTGATCGTACCTATGATAAGTAGAAGGAGTTAAGGATGATGTTAGCACTGATCATGGACCTGAGTTATCTCTATATCCCTCTATTTGGTTTTTGCATGTTAATGTTTAACCTTGGTGGATTTTAAAGTAAGTGGATACTTAGTTTCGAGTTGAAACTTTTTTAAGGGAAAGGTGATGTTAGGTTCTAAAAGACTAACCGAATAAGCATGACTCTCATGTTGTCCACTCTAACCATTCTACCCAACTACTCCGCTCTCTTCACTTTACTTTACTATTCTCTTCTATTGCATCTTGTTTTGCCATATTCTGTTATGCTACATAGGCTTGGCCAATTCAAGTCAGCTCAGCCAAGTTTGCTCATCTAGGACGATGGAATTGAAGACTACTTACTTATGTTTTATTTACTTCATTATCCTTGTTTTTATTTTTGTATTTACGGGACTACCACTAGGGCACCCTTTACTTTATTTTATCTACATAATTGCCATTATGTATAAATAGTCGATGATTATAGGGTTTTAGAGACTTATCTCACTTTTGACATTTTAATAAAAAATCTTTTGAGTATTTCCTTATGAAAGCTCTCATATCTTGCTCTCATCAATTCATTTAGCAAGGATTGTAGCTAGCAACCCTAATTTATACTTCATGCGTAATACCAAAGTAGAGATTAGCTCGTGTAATGTTCATTTGGTGTGTCATATCTTCATAGGCAGCTCATGAATTCGCTAAACTTGATCCCATTTTCCTTTCTTTGATATTTCGAAGGGTTGACTTAATTTTTTATAATAAGACCTAGTGATAACTAAGCTTTTAGACACATCACATGTGACGTTCTTACATTATGCCTTGTATAGATACGTCTATGGTAGTAGCTTAGCAGCTAGCCCTTGTCCCATGTTGGTTTACATGGTGACAAAACTATTATGACCTTACTACTTTAAGGTGTGACAGTTTAACCTCTAATTGGTTTTAGGGGATTTGGTAACACCATTGCTTAGCACCATAATATAGAAAGTTGGAGTTCTAATGAAGGTTTAGTCTTACTTGCCTCATTGTCGATATTTCTCTAAGCATAGGGATGTCTTAGCTTAGATGACCTGTTTGCTTGACTACTCTACTATAGTTACTTTGAATTAAATCCTAGTATGGAAGCTCAGTGTTGGGAATAAGGTCAATATAATAGTAGCTTGGATTTCATCCTTTAGCTAAAGCTCAATAATAGTATGAAGCATTCAACCTTGGATTTTTAGAAGCCTCTGTAATTCTTACTCTCCGTACCATCTATTCACTAATGTGAGTGGGAAAGGAAACAAGTGTTGATAAGCTATTTTAGACATAACTACTAAGCTTAAGCCCAATAGATTGATGTTAACTAACCTAAGCTTAGGTCATGTAGCCTAAGTCCAAGTCATTTAGCCTTAACTTAGGTTGGGAAAACTTAGCTTGCAATTCAAATCAAGTTTCGTAGATAAAGTAAGTCAATTGCTAATAACCCCGACAATTCTCTCTACAAAATGTGGAGTCAAAGAGGAAATTTAAGAACATTTACTACCTTCCTTATCTAGCTTTACCATCCCTTTGTAAGTATAGCATCATGCCTCCTTATTAAAGGATTGAAACTCTTTCACGCTAAACACACTCTCTCTTTTTATTCCCTTAATCTTTAACCTTGTCTAACTTAAGTATCAGAATAGTCATGCCATATTTAACTTCGACACCGTTGTAGCTTTTATTTATTACTGTTTGCAAGTCTCCAACTACTAAACAAACATCATATATAAACAATTTTCATATTAATATTAATGAAATCATATTCTTTGATATATAATATGCGAAACAATTATATTTTTCTTTATCTTCTTTTTCCTTATAAACTCTTTTAGTATATTTTAGTTAACTTTTATTTTTGGGGAAATTGCAAAACCCCTATCCTCCTAAACTTTCACTTTGTTGTGGAGCGACTCCTTAACTTTCAAAGTATAAATTTTGACCCCTTGATAATTTAACAATTAACACTATTAAAGACATTGACATTTTTCATTTAAGAAAAAAAAAGTGCCAACACATGACTACACTTAGTGAAAATCCAAAATTAACACCACCCACCCCTACTCCCCTCCCCCTAAAATCAATCTATCCCTAATTAACCAGTACAAATGGCATGTACATGATTTTCAACTTTTATAGGCTCTAAGGTTATAAACTACTCAAGGTTCATTCCTTTAGATGAGTCGAGGATATATTAAATAGATGGTGGAACTCTTAAACCATTCACAAAATACAATGGTTATATTTCTTCTTTAGAGGAAAATAATCTAGCTATAAATAGGAAATAGCCTGAGTTAGATTCTCAGAAAATTTTATCTCCTTACATAGAGGTTTATGCAACCAATTTTAAAACATGAGTTTAATTGAACATCTTTCACTGCCAAAAAAATGAAACTTGCAATGTAAAAGGATGAACCTTAGAAACCACATGAGATGCCTCTATTATTACATGACCATTTTGTTTGATTGTCCACTTGAGCATGTTACAACGAAAAGTTGGCAATCTAATCTCAAACATCATCTATTGGAAACAACTTTCAAAAACTTGAGATGATTGTCTATTTGAAATTCACCAGTTGGAACCGCTACCTTTATGTCCCTCTTCAACAAGTGAAAATTGAAGAGTTAGGACAAAATACAAGCCAAAGTAGAAAGAAACCTAATTGTTATGCAACCTGTAATATACCTAATAACCTTATTGTAGATAGCTAAGAATCAAAAGCTCCCTATTAGAGCCTTTACGAATTTTGTCATTTCGTATGCTAATCCTAAATTATGATTCCCATAATGGAGACAAAATTTTCTTGGTAATAGCTTGTAAATAGCGGTATTTTCAATTTACTAGTAAGAGAACTGATGACGATAATGCTAACACTTTTAGAAGAGCGAAAATGGGCTCATAAAGACTTGTGCGATTGAGAAACCATATCAATCCACTAGGTCTCTTGAGCATCGTTAATAGATATTAATTAACTTATATGCCCCGAGTTCATGCATTTGAATTTCAAAGACTTTATCAGGGTTGTGGTATCCATAGGGGAGAGGGGGAAGATGGTAATTTGGGTTTTCATTAGAAGTGTAGTCATGTGCATAGCACATACTTCTTTTTTTAAAAAAAAAAAATCTTTTCATAGAAAGTGTTAACACCCATAACGATGCTAATTGTTGAAAGATTAAGGGGTTAAAAAAAAAAAAAAAACTCTTTGAAAGTCAAGGGGATGAATTCATATCAAAGTAAATGTTTGGGGACATAAGGTTTGTAGCTTCCCCTTTATTTTTTCTCTCTCTATAAATAGTAAACTTTGATTTGAATTTCTCTCTTAGATATTTTTATAGAATTATTTACTAAAATATTCTTAAGGGTAGATTTGTTAGGTAATTTATGTCACAGGTATGTATACGTCATGTGTAACTACCAACTATATTTATATACATGGTAGTGTTTTTAGGTAGTTTCTAAAAAAATTATCATACATATTGTCATGTATTAGAATATAATTAACAGTTACTACTCAATAGATATACATAGTGAATAATAACCATTAAACTTGTAAAACCCGAAGAAGAAAAAACAAATGATAAAAGTAAAAGAAAATAAGAATATAAAGTATTTTTACATTAAGAGCATGAGTGGTATTGTTTGCAAGTGACAACGGTATTTTGGGGCATGGAAAAGTTCCACAAACCCTAATGTAAAGTTGCATATTGAGTTTAGAAAACCTTTCCCCAAAACTCAATCTTACATGTAGCCTTTATGCTTTAGGGTTCCTGTACAAGACTTGGTTTAAGGGACGCATTTAGCACAAATCGAAAAGATCCAATTATAAAAGGGATTAAGGTAAGTATAGAATTACTTTTCTAATGAGTTCAAATCAAATCTCAATAAGAAATTTGTTTTTCCTCATAGGGTAATGGTTAAAATGAATCTAAGGTGGTCCTACGAGTGTTCTATAGTGAAATATCAGTGGCGAAACCATAAACTTTGGATTTCTAAAGATAAGTTTTGTTGTTAGACCTTATACCCTTTGTTCATGAGAATGTTGATGTGTAATGCAAAAGTTTAATATGAGATTTAGATGAAAAAAGATGTTTAAAGGTCATTTGAAGTAGTGTTGAGTTGTGTTGTTGACGGGATAATAGTTCGAAAGTGGTGGTTTTCAAGATCAATAGAAGAGGGTTAAGAATTAGGAGGTAAAACATTGCTGCAACTTGTAGAATTTTGTAGACTGTAGCCTAGCATTCGAATGCTAGGGAGTAGACTACTCCCAAATTCATGGCATTTGGACACTACATGATGTAGCATTTAGACATTATGTCCTTTGTTGCATGCAACGATGTTTCCTTTGATTTTTAAATGTTTTTCGTACATGTTTTTCCATTCTAAATCCTTTTCAAAACAATCCTAAATAAGAATTATCACCTGGAATGTTTTGTAAACTAACTTATCCTCCTGATGATGGTAAGTTCTTTAAGTGACTAGTTACAAATGAGTGAAAGTTGAGTTATTGAGTTAAAGGATTGATGTCAGATGAACCTAGAAACTAAGTAAGGTATGTTATTCTCTTATGAACAGGTTATGAGGCATGTGTTTCAAAATTTGAGCAAATAGTTCAGTTAGATACGGGTTTTTGCATACTGCTTGTGTATGTGTAAGACTAGTAATTGTTAAATGGATTTAATAAATATTTGACTTTAATAAAGTATGTTGCGTATGCTTGGTTATGCTCAAGAGACTGGGAGGATCAGTGACCTTGAGGTGATATCCCAGTGATCTTTGTGCAGCATTATCCTAATTGAAGTCTTACTTTGAAATGATCTAAGTAGATTAGATGACCCTTGGTTCTTAGGATAATAGGGATGACCTAATACTAATACTTATATATGTAATAATAATACTTTTATATGTGTGTGTATATATATTGTGTATTGAAGTTATAAGTTACTCCAAGTTTCGAGGCACTGGAACTATGTTGTTTAATGAACCTAATAAAATATAATAAATTGTGGCTGTTGCATATAGTTATTTTGAACTGGTTAATGTGTATGCTTGTGCATTTATTGTATGATACATGCTCCTATATTTGTTTACCCTATATTGGGCTTTGCTCACCTCTTTAGGGATTACTTTAGATGCAAGAATAGGTTATAATGACTATGAAGACTATTATAGTGAGTATGACTATTATGATAATGTTGCAGATTATTACAACTACTACTTTAATGGCGGAAACGATCAATATAGTTTGAGTATGATAATTAACTTTGTCGACATAAGTTGTCAGACAATGTACTTATTTTTATTTTGTTGTTTGGGTCATGAGAAGTCACTTTAAGACTTTTCTTGTTAGTGTTATTGGTAGTATGTTATTTGTCGAGCCTGTTTAGTATGAAATATTGAGTTTTGTTATTTTGGTTTCTTGAGACAATTGTTATATAATTCTAGTCTAAACTTTATTATCATTGAATAAAGATTTGAGAAGTTGATCATTTAGAAATATTAGTGGTCTCTAGATGGCAAGACGAATCTAAATGTGTAATGTATCAATAAATTATAAGGACATGTGACAAACTGTAATCTCTTGGGTTTGAGGGCGTTACAAAACCTTTTTCTGCTCTAGTGGTTCTAAAATTCCTATGTGCATAGATATGTAAACAATTGCTTAACTAAAATGGTTTTCCAAGTCATATCATTGACAAGGATGAATGGAAAAGTAAAATGTTTAACTAATCTATATCTTTCATTAACCTTTTTAATGGGGAAAAAACAAAACAAAACTTAAACCTGGTTAACTAAGATTTGGTAAGAATGCCACTATTTTGGAAGAGATTGGATAAGTAAGGGTTCTTTGTTCTCTCTCTATATTTTTTTTTATCTATTTTAAATTGTATAATTATTTAATCATATGTATAGTAAACCAGAAAATACGAGCATTCATTATTGAAAGTTCTATATACAATTTAGAGATTTTTATATGTTTACCAATCCAATTAGATAAAAATTATATAAATATAAATTATATAAAAAATTATAGAACTATTATTATAATATTGCATGTTATACATGCGATTTTCGATCTTATAAGAATGTCAAGCTTAAATATGTATTTTTTATGTTGTATCACGAGTAACTATGTTGCATCTTATAGATGCTTTTCCTTTATAGGAAATAAAATCTCAATTATAAGATGGAATTTTTAATGGTATTAAATGCAATACAATAATAGTATTTGTGTGATTTTTTTTTTCATATAATTCATATTTATACAATTTTTTTCTTTTTTATGATCGATAGACTTGTATCCCCACAATTCTGAATAAAGAAACAAATAATATACAAATCATATGTCATCCAAACTAAATAAAAGTTTAAATAGATTGTAAATACATTCCTTTCTATTCGATCTATGTATATTAAGTTATGTGTTCAAATTCCAAAATCACTGAAATATTATTTTTTAGATCCATATAAAACCATTTTACCCATGAAAAGCTTTAACGAAAGGCAAAAGAAAATATTGAATATAACAGAATAATCAAAAACCAAAAAAAAAAAAAATGAAAATGCAAGTTTCCTCTTCTTTCATACTTCATGTCATTTTTCTCAATTTTATCTTCTTTTTTTTTTTAATTTAGCTTGAAAGTAATTTTTTTTCCCTTAAGATATGTGTATCTAAATAGTTAATTTTAAAATTAGAGCAAGAAACATACATAAAATAAGTATATAGATATATATGATTTACCTTAACAGGAAAAAAAAAAAAAAAAAACCTGTCTATCACATATGCATAACACTAATATTCATCCTAATGTAGCAGAAGGTCTTGGCTTTCAGATAAAGATTGATTGGGTCAAAATAATGCAATTATAGTTGCCTTTTTCTTCAAACGAACTGGATAAGCAAGGAATTCTAATCTTAATCTGCATATAAAAAGTCCATTTTTTAATTACTTAAAAGAGTTAGTCAAAATCTGATTTTCTCGTCATATTTACCTTAAGGGAAAATATCTCCAAAATGTCGCGAAATATTGTCGGCGTGACACGTACACTGAATTGAATGCCCTAACCATCACGCACTGATAAATTAAAGCCACTGTCTGATTCATCCACGTGTAATATCGTATCCGGTAGACTTTCGCCACGTATAACCATACTTAACTCAAACGGACCCATTTTGAACCCCACAGAGCTGGTACACATTTATTGGCAGATACAGGCACAGGACCCACGGTCTTGATTCCCCTATCCCCTATATATATATACACGTACGTATCATTTAATTTAACAATTTTATCTTGAATTTTAAAATGGAATAGAGATTATCATTATTTCTACATAATTAATTATACAGTAACATAACATTTAAGTACTAGTATTCTTACACTTCAAAAACTATCATTATTTCAACATGCTTGTATAGTTGTGGTTATAGATATAATTGTAATTTTACTATGATATTTATAATTTAAAATTTTAATTTTTACACTTGCACACAATAAAGTTTCTTGCACTTCAGAAAATTTCTCAATGTTATTATATTATCATTATTATTCATATATGACCATGTAATAAATGAATTACAATCATAAATATAAATAAAAGATGAAAACTTCATTTTACGGTGAAATTTGGGAACACTAGGAGTTGGATAATATCAATATGAAAGTTCCAATCAACTTACAGCACTTAACAATAGAGGGGAGTTTATGCATGTTGAGATCATCTTTTTGGATATTAAGGCGTTAATCCAGTTTGACATAATAAAAATAAAATTGACGATCGGATTATATCAAATATTGACAAGAAGACACAATCCTCCAGTCCTATAACATTTGATCTTGTAGCCTATCATTGCCTTTCGCTAGTTTATTAAAATCTTGTAAACATCCTATTTATTATTGGAATGAGATAAATTCTCTGTAAGAAAAAAAAAAAGAAGAAAAAATTTACCATTATGTGGTTCTAATAAACTATTCATAAAAAAAAAAGGAAAAAAAACGGAGAAGAAGAAAAGATAGAAGCCTATTTTAACCCCTTGAAGCTTCTTATGCCCACTCAACTGCAGTAAAAAGAACCACCTGCTATGGTTTGGCACGCCATCGAGAAATATTCCACTGCACGCCTCACACTCACCCCTTTCTCTCTGTCATACCCTCAGTGACTTCATAAGAACGGTTACAAATATTACCATTTTCTCTCTCTTCCATGTCTCAACGACTTTCTCGCCTCCGATTCTCAACGGCCGGCGCTATTCCTCAAATTAGCGTTAGACCCAGTTTCGAATTGCCATTTTAAGCTTCCGCAAGTTCGGTAATCGGTAAATTAGGGTTTGTTTGTTTCTTGGTTTATGAATCACAGTTGTGGGTAAATGTAGTAATGTGGTAAAAATTAGGGCGGTTTTTTGTTGATTTTTTATGTGATGAAGCATTAGGTTTGGCTTCATATACTTCTTCTGTGTGCAAAGTTTTGATCTTGATGTGATTTTGTTGACCACAGCTTGTTTCTGAACTCATTCAATGTTAATGTTGTGTTTTTTATGCAATTATTAAGTGTGAGAGAAAAATTCGTGCTTTGGGCAATTAAGTATCTGACATTTGTCAAGCGGAGTGAATAAGTGAGTTAGTGAGGGGGAAGAGAGAGAGAGAGAGTGTGTGTGTGTGACTTTGTGAGTGAGGTAGGTGAGAAAGTGTGGAGATGGGGCTGAGAGCATTGGGGAAAAGTAAAGTGGAGAAAATTAAGAATATGGCGGTAGTGCCGGCATCTTCTCGATCGAGAATGAAACTGTGGATGGTACGTGCCACGACGTCAGTTTTGTTGTGGACATGTGTTGTTCAATTGACTGCTATTGGAGAGAATTTGGGAGCTCGGGTGTTGAAGGGTTGGCCTTCTTGTCGGTCTCAGGAGACTGGGGAAGTGGAAAATAAGCTCCTGGCTTCTGCAATTCCTGCCCCAGTTCTGCCGCCCAAGAGTGAGTTTTTCTTATCTACGTTGGAGTGCTTAGTTCGATGTTGTTTTTATTTAAGTGGAGCAACAGATCTATCAATTTTGTCCTGGAGTTTTTCGTTGTAATTGGGCTTCTGCTGCTTGAAAATCGAAATAAATTGTGGTCTTACTGATAATAGATAGATCTGTTTAGTCTATTGCCATGTAGATTCTCTCGTCATGTTGACTAAATGTTCGCTTGATGCTTCCATTGTTAGTTTTCCTTGAATTATTTGCTTGTAGAATTCACATCAGTTATTATTCAATTATTTCATAGGATTAACATCTTCTTCTCGCTAGGGTATTACAAGAACAATGGCTATTTGATGGTTTCTTGCAATGGTGGACTTAACCAAATGAGAGCTGCGGTCAGTGGTTAACAAGATAATTAGTATAAACAGTAATTACTTCATCTATAAATTTTTAGGCTGAAGATTGCAATTTCTGATAATCTTTTCTATTTTGACTTAGCTTGCTTCTTATAAATCTACTAAATCTGTTGCTTTGCAGATATGCGACATGGTTGCTATTGCTAGGTTTTTGAATGTTACGTTTATAGTTCCAGAGCTTGATACAACGTCATTTTGGGCTGACCCCAGGTGTGAATCTTTGGTTTTCTTTTATCTGTACCACATAACAAATGAGGTGGACTCAGTATAATTTTGAATTCTGGATGTGGCTGACAGCGAGTTTAAAGACATTTTTGATGTGGATCATTTTATTACCTCCTTGAGAGATGAAGTTCGCATTCTCAAGGTGCTGCCTCCAAAGCTTAAGAAGAGAGTAGAACTAGGGAAGATTTATTCAATGCCACCCATTAGTTGGTCTGACATTTCTTACTACCATCATCAGGTCAGTTTTCTTTGAATTTCAATGGTCTTCACTATGCTGATGTTTTGCCCTTGTGTCCCGAATGGTTTTCTTATCAAAATAGTATATAATATGTTTTGTAAATAATTGTCTTTATTCAAGTCCTCTTGATGCCTAATCTTGCTTCTGCCTCTCTGAGATCTTTACCTAAATCATTAGTGTTCTGTTTTTGCCCATCTAGATTCTCCCTCTGATACAGAAGTACAAAGTGGTACATCTAAACAGAACTGATGCTCGACTTGCTAATAATTGCCAACCACTGGAACTTCAGAAGCTACGGTGCCGAGTGAATTTCAGTGCACTCAGATTCACTTCCCAGATAGAGGAGCTTGGCAGAAGAGTCATCGACCTCTTAAGGCAAAATGGCTCTTTTGTAGTGCTCCATCTCAGGTATGAGATGGACATGTTAGCCTTTTCGGGCTGTACTCAGGGTTGCAATGATGATGAGGTGGATGAATTGACAAGAATGAGGTGCGCTAATACTTTGTGGGTATTCTTCAAGGTCTATTTGTATGCAAGTTAATTTTCATCTGTTTTTTTTTTTTGTTGTTGCGTCTATTGCAGATATGCTTATCCATGGTGGAAAGAGAAAATAATTAACTCTGAGCTGAAAAGAAAAGATGGTCTTTGTCCTTTGACACCTGAGGAAACTGGTCTTGTTTTGAGAGCATTGGACATTGATCCAAATATGCAGATCTATATTGCAGCTGGTGAAATATACGGTGGTGATAGAAGAATGGAAGCTCTCACTGAAGCTTATCCGAAATTGGTCAGTTGCTGTAGAGCTATAGTTTCTGAGTTGAAGTAAATAGGTTTTCCCCCCACCCTGACAACCACCTTTTGAAATTTTGGAGCAGGTTAGAAAGGAGACGTTACTTAGATCTGAAGATCTAAGATATTTCCAGAATCATTCATCTCAAATGGCAGCACTGGATTATCTTGTCGCATTGGAAAGTGACATCTTTATTCCTACATATGATGGTAACATGGCTAAGGTTGTTGAAGGACACCGCAGGTATTTATATGTTTGATATGTTAGTCTCATTGACAATATGAATTTTATCCACCCAGTGTTTTTTCCCCCTTCTTAAATAGCTTTAAATTGTGTGTGATCCTATTTTCTTAGTCCTGTTGAGGAAGAATGAAAATTTGTCCCTCATTGCCATTGGAAAATCTTGCTTCTGGATATGTTTTATCAATCGATGAGGAATGGTTAATCTAGTATTTTCAGATGATTTTTTTTTTTTTTTTTTTTGTGGGGTGGTGGGTCGATTCTTGTGTGTTGGATGATATTAGTCTTTTCCCATTGCTTTTCATCTAGCGCAAGATTCTTTTGCTCTTTATGTTCTGTCTTCCCTTTAGGACAAAATTTGTCTGCTAATAAGCTGCACCCTATCTTGGTCTTCAGATTTGTTGGTTTTAAGAAGACGATTTTACTGGATAGAAGGCTTCTGGTTGAGCTGATAGACCACTATAACGATGGATCTCTTGGTTGGGATGAATTCACTTCTGCAGTTAAGGATTCGCATGCTAATCGCATGGGAAATCCAATGCGAAGATTGGTTATTCCAGATAAACCTAAGGAAGAAGATTACTTTTATTCCAACCCGGAGGAATGTTTATAACCTGCAGATGAGTCACTCAGAAGTGCATGACTGATGGCAGTGGAGATGTCCTGGACTATATAATCTGCTATCTGAGTTAGCCATCAATCCATGGATGTTTTAAGGGCCAACAGTTCGGTTGCCCTGAACCTAAAGAAATCATTCGTTGAAGTGGCAGGCTGCTGGATATCTTCGGAATCAAGTCTTGGAGAATAAGCTGAGGCAGCTGGATGATCGCTCATCCTTTTACATCTTTGCCAATAACGAGATTTATGTACAGAAGCCATTTTGGCGTTGTGGATGATAAGGAACTTGGGTCTGAGGCAGATGTGCATTCGATTCCCCCGACTCCAGAATTTATAGTAGGTGATTGCCACCATGTACGTGCACCCGTATGGTACTTCGAAGTCCTTGTATTTGTACTAATGGTTGGTTTTTCACCTCACAATGCGTTCAACAGTTCATTCATTTGAATTTTATTGTCTCTATTGATCTGGTATTATTCTGGCCATGGTTGTATCGTTAAGTCATTATTGGTATCTAGTTTATTCAATTGCGCTATACGAATGATTTCTTTTCTTAACCATAATTGCTTGTGGATTTGAGATCTGAACGCAGGAGCAAAATTAGTGACTCCCAGTTTGTTGCAATATGGTGTGAAAGTTTTGATTAGTTATTTAGTGTGAGACAGTAAATTTTTTTTTTCTCCCAAAGTAATTAATTCAATATATTCAATTGAATGCCATATCACTATCCACGCGTGTCCCATATAGCATGGCATAAGCTTACTGTAGGGATTGGGTAAGTGTCAACTTTTAAGAATGTTGGAGATCCGTTTAATTTATACTCTAAAATTATCTTTATTTCTTTTCTTGGTAGTAATAATACATCAAATATGGTGAATTGGAAAAAAAAAATTCCAAATTTTTTATAAAAATAGTTTAAAATTTTAGTATTACTCAAGTAAATAGTTATCATCTAATTTGTTAGTTTCTTCTTTGTTTTTCAACATTTTTTTGGGTTTTGTGACCCATTGGGTCCATGGTATTCGTGGGCAACCTCGACGGGTCCGTACCCCATCTGGAACCGGCTTTCGTGAGCCGTGTCCGGTTTTGCACCACGTGGGCTAGGTCCAGTTCCGCACTCGGATCAATTTCGGGCCAAAACCTGATGTATTATCTCGACAGAATCGATTACTTGGCATTTCTTGCGAATTGTTTTATAATGGATTTTTGTAAGAAAGATATGATTTCTGACAGTGGCTGGGAGAACTAATCATGCCTTCAAAGCAAAGACGAGATCCACTTGTTTCCCAGTCACGTTGGAAAACTCAGGATTTTATAAGCTAATCGACGTGACAGCTTCAACCCTAAGCAACTGCGCATGTACATCATCGCATTATGGTCTATTAATATATACCTCCAAAGTACTCTTCTTATTCCTCCTATTAACAAACACAATGGGATATTTGTTAATATTTGTCTGAAAGTTCCTACTTATGATCTTTCAAGATTTACGACCTGATCTTTTAAACTACTACTTATTTTCTCTCTTAATCCAAGCTCTTTTTGAGGTATTTGTATTATATATCTTGAAGTTAATACTGTTTAGGATCATGACATATAAATGATAATGATGTTGAATTATTATGACTTCCCAACGTAACTAACAAAACAATTGTGTTGACTATGGTATGTTTGGCCAATAACGTTGCTTCTGATCCAAGAGTATGCTTTACTTTCTGGTCATCTGTTAAGGTAGCAGCGAAAGTGACCACATTGTCCGCCTAGGTTCTAAACGTTTAATCAGTTTCTATGGTTGGTCACACGTAACTTTCAAGTCCAAAGCATCCTCATTCATTAACTAATTTTATTATTTAGGAATAACTATACTAAGTACCTAGGTGATGCATGTATGGATCCAAAAATATACATCATCTTTTTTCATTGCACAAAATAATATATTTTTACCAATTTGCATCAATCCCATTTGGTGGTAGTCGATATCATGAGCGGTGGGTTGGTGGTTGTCTTGGGCGATCTATTAGCCGTGCTTGTTAGAGGACTTACCAAAAAGCCCATGTTGTGCCAATAGGAGTCCTCCGATACTTAAGCTAGTGAGGAAAGAATAAGAAGGAAGCATTCGAAGTGTTATGGGAGAGTGTTTTAAGTGCTCGATGTGTTAAGGGAGTAAGGAAGGTTTGGAGTTTGAGAGAAGATCCTTGTACCTTTGGCTCTTTGTCCTAGGATAAGAAGCTCACCTACCAAGGAAATATAGCATTCTAAGGTTTTGTTATATGTTGCTATTGCAAGGGACATATACTATAGGAGGGAGGACAAAATGACTTTGTTGCTTAGTTGACCTTGGACAAACTAGCGACTACATTTGATATCCTAGGAGGTTGACATGTGTAAGGTTACAGGGTATGCTGGCCGTACCATGAATGTTAGAGGGTAATTAATGAGGAGAGAGTATGAGAGGTAGAAGCATTGTGGACATGAAGCTACATACTAAGCACTTGACGCATATTTGGAGGCTGAGGCTACATTGACCTGGGGAGTTAAGTTGAGGTAGGGCATACTAAGTAGGTTAGATGAAGAAATGCTCGGGATAGCTTGAGTAAGTTGTGTTGGCTTGAGGATAGACTAGACATGGCAAGGTGCATAAGGAATTCTAAGTAGGTTGCTTAACTAGGTATGAGCTTACAAAGGGGGGATTGAATAGGTCATTGGAGGAAACTGAGCTCTTCATCTTAGAAAGATGCTCAAGGGTACTTAAGCAGGTCGAAGTACTTAGTACTAGGCCTCAAGAGCCTAGCCCTAAAATGGCCTATTAACATTTCCCCCCAAACCACCCCTCCACCAACCTTAACTTTCCTTAGCATTGAGGTAGTAAGGAGAGTAAACTACTTTAGGCTTCGAAGGCTTAAGCTCGAGTTGCAATGGAGTGATTTTGTGAACAAGAGCTCACTTAGGTAGTCGATATGACTTTCGATGTGACTAATGTGACCTAGCTAAGCGTTCGTATAGTAAAGCAATTGTTGTCTTGAATAATGTAATGCTTAGTTTACATGAGGTGTAATTGTAATACCTAGAGTAGAATGCAATGTGTAGGAAAGGTACAAGTGGCTACGTTGGCGATCTAAGTGCTGAAAAATCTGGGTGATTAAACGTTTGGTGAGGATATATGGATAGCTAGGATGGTGATCTTCATTTAAACAAGAAGAGATGGATATATAAAGGCCTTAGGGGGTCCTCATTTCTTCACCTTCACTTGAAACCCTAATCGAAACTTTGCTCAATTTTCTACAGAAATCTCCTACATTTAAACTTCTTTCAAATCCCCAAAGCTTTCGATCTTCAATTTCCTTTTCAGATCAACTCATTGTGCAATAACTAACCCTACTTCCCCCTAAATGATAGTGACGGTAGCAAGTTGTTGTCTTAGGTGAAGAGGAAGAGGCTCGTGGCAATGAGGCCTTGAGTGGTGTATGTCAATGATAGTAAGGAGAGGAAGTTCGTGGTAGAGCTATGACCCATGAGCATAAATGAGAACGCCTTGGATTATGTGGCATATAAGCATAATCGAGAGGCATACAATAAGGTATTCTAGGCTATGTAGACTGAGTTTGGTGATTGGTAGGTAAAGAGTCTCGAAGAAGATGAGAGGGTATACAACCTTGGAGGCGAGGTCCTTTTGTATGTATACAAGGCCATTTGAGCTTGGGTTGCGATTACCCTTCTCCAAATTATAACTAGAGTGATTTAAGTACCTTAGGGTTAGCCAAGGCTCCTTACACCCAATCTCTTGGCTACAGTTGCTCACCTTCAAAGCGATTTTTGTATTTAACCTATGGAGGCCTACGACTTAGCCGTTTAGGCATTTCTTCTAGTTGAAGCCGACCTAAGATGGTTGGTTCTATCCTGCAACCTATAGCGAGCACATGAAGATATTTAGTAGGCTAAAGTCAAAGGTAGAGAGCTAAAAGGATAAATTATTCTAAGTGAAGTCAATTGCAAATGTGCTCTTTCCCACCGTGTGAGCAAAGCCAATCAAGACAATGGTAGTTGGGCATTTTGGCCTTGAGGATGATGATGAGAAGGAGGAGATCCTCGATCTTATGTTTTGGCACAAAGCCTTTAAACTTTCGACACTAGCCAATAACTATGTCTAAGAAAGTCATTGTTTAAGAGGGAGATAAGTACTGGGGTTAGTTTCCATGTTAAGGGAGGGGTGCTTAAGAGTTTGTCGCATTACATTGTTATTGTAATAGGGGAGCTTAGGGCTTCTTGTCTTTGGTTGTATAGGTGTATGTTTGCTTGTCTTGTGTTTTTTATCAATTGTTTCTTTGTGTTTACGGGTTTGCAAGTCTCTTTGAAGGACTTTAAGCAAACCTTGGCAGTGCCCTATAAGAGGTGGATGCAAGAGTTGGCCCCCTCAAAGAAGAAAAAGGCTTAGGTTACCGAAGGGAGGGGAAGGGGGTAGGGTGGGTGGGTAGGGGGACCTTGGTTGCTGCTAAAGGTTAGGGTGCCCTTCCTCGAAAGAGGCATAAGAAGAGTACCGACACTGAGGAGAGGAGAGGAGAGGAGAGGAGAGGAGAGGAGAGAACAATAAAAGACCATCCTTAAGGCTGTTGGGGTCATGGTAGAGGTAACCCCTTGATTACAGTTGCTGCCCAAACTCTCGAAGGCGACTTAGGGCAAACGTCCTATGAATATAATTGGGGCTCGAGCTAGGGGGTTGTTAAAGTCTTTGTCAAAGGTCCAAGGAGGCTTGAGCCTCAGATTGTTGATGATCCTACTGACGAGGGGTTGGATGGCTAGTTGTAGAGGTAGCCAGAGCAAAGGAAGCAACATTAACAACAAGAGTAGTAGTGAGAGGACTTTAAGGATACCTCACAAGATCATAGGGTCTTAGCGACCAAGATTCAGGACAATGAGCTAGGTCATTCTCCTTACCACATGAAGAAGCTTATAGCTATCATGGTTTAGCTCTTCCGTGGTAAGACAAACATAGAGTCTACTGCATTTTCCCTAAGTAAGTTCTACGAAGTAAGACTCACATTTTGTAGGATGTTTTTCTAAGTTCATGAATCAGCTTGTGTAGATAAAGTTGTTCTTATTAGTGCAAGTTGTTGAGATCTACAACCATGCCTTTGCGTATAACTATACTTTCTTCAAGAAGGTATGTCTTTTCTCTTGTTTCTTTCATTTTTGTCTGCTGTCGAGTGCTTTATAAGCTCACCTTTTCCCGTGTTTTAGGTGGTTTATGAAAAGATTTCTTGATTAAAGGAGCAAGTTGCCAAGCAAGGCATGCAAAGAAGAAGAGGAATGATAACTTCATCTCAACCTACAATAACCTAGATCGCTAGAATAAGGAGATCATCAATGAGGCAACTTGAGCATAGGCGAAAGCAAAGATTGCGAAGGCTACCATGGATGCTTATGATCATAAGCCGATTCATGTGAGGGTTGTGTTGGAGAGAAAAGAGAAGGAGCTTGAGGAGACTTGAGCTAGGTTCTAGACTCGAGAAGCTAAGTTGAGGAATGACAGGACCTTACCCTGGAGGCTATCTACGGGATCTTCAATAAGATCACCTCAGGGCTATAGTTTAAGAGGGTAGCTACCGAGGTTGGTTTTGACTTTAGGCTAATGGTACTAGATGACATCTGTAGCAATGCCTGAAGATCGACCTTAGCTTTGTCGATAGGCTATATGATAGTGTACTTGAGGCCTCTAGAGGTGTGGTTGAAGAGTTTGTTAAGAGAACAATCAGGGTGACTCAGTAAGGAACTAGTGGAAGTCTTTGTAGCTATTTTGCTTCCTTTCCCTTCCCCTATTTAGTGTATTTCTTTTTTCTTTCTTCTTAGTTATACTTGAGGCAGGGTTATGGCCCCTAAAACGTTGTAAAAAGTTTGATGATGAATGAAGATACCTTTTGTTCGACTGTTGCTTTTAGCTTGTACTTTATTTTGCCTCTATTTCTTTGATTATTTATTTAGCTCGGGTGCTCATGCCCAGCTAATGTATTTGAGTGCTTAAGTGTCTAAGAAACTAAGTCCTGCCTAATGCTCCACATAGTAGTACCTTGACTAGGTTGGCTTAGTTTGGGACAGGTGCTTTGAGTTTAGACCTTGTGTACTTTGCTTGGTATGTTGGTTGCAAAGTACTTAAGTGTACTCGTTTGGACTAGTGTACTAATAGAGTCAATGTACTTAGTCATGGCATTAACCCCTCAGGTGTAAGTGTCATGGATTCTTTAGAATGGGTAATATCAAGGAGGTTCCTGAATTCCACAAAAGAAGAAGATAGAGTCCTAAGTCCAATTGAAGGCTTTAGAAGTTGGAAGATTTTAGAGAGGACCAGATTCGATGTACCATAGTAGATAGGGTAGGTGTGGTAAGTTGATGTAATTAATATAATGGTAGGTGAGATTCATTTATAACCATTAGATCTGTTTAATCTTGGTTGTTCATTCCTATGCATATAAGGGGGTGACCCTCTTAGTTATAATCATCTAGTCATTGAGTGAATACAATTTGCATTTAGAGTTTATCTCTCTACTATCTCTCTCTAAAATTTGTAAGTATGTTACAAAATGACTTAGCCTTTCTTAGTGTGTTTAGGAATGCTAAGTGTCGTACGGGATCAACTAGGGGAATCCGCCCTTGATAAGTGGTATTAAAGCTTAAGAAAGAGATTACAAATGGAGAAGGTGTCATCTAAAGGAGATAACAACACTTCAATGGTCAAGGAGTTACCTAATTAGGAAGACCACTGTGTCACCAAGTAGAGGGCTAGGTTTAGGGCCTTGATGAAGTCACTCGTTAATAGGATGGATAAGGTGTAACTGAGCATTGTTGAAGCCAAGGAATAATTTGATGAGATACAAGGGAGCCTTAAGGAGATGGAAGAAGAACTTTGAGGAGACTTGTAACGGGCATTAAATTAGGCAATTAAGGAGCTTAAGCAGTGTGATGAGGCTATTGAAGAGAAGGTCAAAGCTCTCCAAGCTCGAGTCATGGCTTTGGAAACTAAGGCAAAAGCTTATGAAGCTAAGATAGATACTACAAGAGTAGCCTTACACCAAGAGATTGAAGATCTTAAGAACCAACTAGCAGCATGTCGGACGATAGCAGTAGATGTAGTGACCATCCAGCCTACTTATAAGGTCTATGTTCCTAAACCTAAACCTTTCGACGAGACATGATTTGTTCAAGAGGTAGACGACTTCTTGAGGGGGGGATGGAATAATATTTCAACATTGTGGGGATATTAGATAACCTTGGAAATGTATGTACTGCTATCATATATTTAAAAGATTCTGCTTTGGCGTGATGGTGTATGAAGGCAAATGAAATCAACACCTAAGCTAGCTATATACAGGAGATCAAGGGGCAATTGTCTCCTAAAATGTTGCTAAGGAAGCAAAGGTGAAATTGCGTCACCTAACCTATAAGAGTGACGTAAAGCAATACGTAAAGGAATTCTTAGAGCTAATTTTAGAGATTCTAGACCTACACTAGTTATGTTTCTAGATGGCCTAAAACCCTATGCCAGGTTAGAGCTAGAATGAAGGGGAGTGGAAGATATTTCTAGAGAAATGGTAGTTGCTAAGGGCTTAGTAGAGTTAAAATAGATGGAATCTAAGACCCTAAAAAACAAGGTGGTGAAAGGGAGTTGAGAAGGATGGGAGCTCTTCAAAGGGGAAAGCAAAGAGAGAAGATACGGACAATGATTAGGGAAGGACTCAGGAAGGAATGGATGGTCAAAGATGGAAGCCTTATGAATTAAAGTGATATTTTAGTAGTAGTTCCCACCATGTTCGGGAATGCCTAAAGAAATAATGATTGGAGACATTGGAAGTGGATGATAGTTCAAACAATGGAGGTAAGGCTTAATTAGGCTTAGTGCCACTACTAAGTGCCATGAAGTCTCGAGCTGTTGAGAAGCAGAAGGGATTGATGTACACCAAAGTTTCGATCATAGGAAAGAAACTGAATGCCCTCATTGGCATAGGGGTATCCTATCTTTTCATCTTTGAAGTGGCAATGGGTAAACTTAGGTTGATAGTAGAGGAAATTAAAAGCTCCAAAACTAGCCATTCGAGGTTTCAATTGGTTGAAAAACCCGATCGAGCCTAAATTATGAAGTAAAGCTAGAAATATTAGGAAAATGATCCTGTAAGTTTGAATTTAAGAAAATAAGCAATAAAATAAAAGAATATAAAAATTACAAATTTTAAGTATATAACTCGTTATTTATTGAAAATGTGTAAAATACATTTCGATAATTAACTAATCGCTAGAGATAAATTATATATATAGTAAAAATCATAAAATGACCTAAATAATATTTAGAAATATTTATTTGTACTATATATGATTTAACATGTATGTACAAATACACGTAATTACTTAAAATACGCGAAATGTATTAAAATAATAAGAAATAATTAAAGAAAATTCATAATTAATTAAGAAAAATCAGGAAAAAATAAGGAATGATATAAAATTGGGTCGTGGCAGCTGGGAAAAATAAGAAAAAAATTAGCCAATTAAATTAGGGTAACTCAAAAGCCAAAAATTAAGGGATTTGGACAATGTCTTGTCCAATTTAATGCACAATAATTTCCTTAAAGTCCTATATGTACAGTTAGGGCCACAAAGGAGAACCCAGACCCGACGGGCAGCTGGGAATGGATGGCCACCACCACCACACGGTGGTGGCAGCGCCCAGATGGGCCGACACACCCATGGCCACCGATGATGGCCGGAGCCACCCAAATCGGTGAGTTCGATTTCCAGCCCGATTTTGTGTAATTTTGTAAAAATAGTAAATATTATTAGAAAATTATGAATTTTGTTATTCTGAAATATTTTTGTATGTAGTTTTTAGAAAAAAAAATATTATTTTGATGAAAATATGTCTCGTGATATAGGGTCCTTAACAAATCGTGTAAAACCGAGCCTGTTTTGGTTTAGAAATAAATGACCTTAGGAGTGTAGTTTTGAACCCAAAATTTTTGTGTAGATTACTTAGATGATATAGAACAGTGCTGTGAAGCCCGTTTTTAAAAATTAATTTTCAAAAATTTTAGATAATTTTTAGGCCCTAAAATGAAGCATAAAATGGGTAATTTATGGTTAATTAAGTAATTAAATGGTTAATTACTGATTTAGTGAATAAGTATGTGTTTTAGGATGTTGAAATCTGATGGAGTATGATACTTATAGCATTTAAGGTGTTAGATGTAATTATTAGGTTAATTATATAATAAATATGTAATATGAAAAATAGTACATTTTAAGTTAATTTTGTAAATTAGGGTAATTAGGTGAAAAATCTGATTTAGGATGAATTTATATATTTGAAATGATAATTGATGTTGGGAGATAGTAATTAGAGTAATAAAAATATTAGATGTGTATTATGTACATAATAGGTGATAATACATAATACATAATTATTAGAAATATAATAAATAGAAAATATTAGCATAAAAAATTGATAATATGATAAGAATAAAAATATACAATAAATTTGATAGAAAACTTGAATTTATGTAATTATATGAAAAATGTAAAAATTTCTCACATTGGGAGTGAATTCGGTATACTAATATGGATTTACGTTTACCGGCTGAAATAAAATACTAACTAGGGATAATGATGATATTTTGGAGATCAGAAAGTAATGTGATTAATTTCACATTATGGGTTGAAACGAATTTCTAGGATTCGAGTATAAAACAATATTCAGAAATCAAATTAGAATCTAATTTAGAAATCAATGTGGAAACTGAACCCGAACCTAACCTCAAACCTAGACTAATTGTAAAAGACTTAAGACCTAGATAATTAGGTATATTAAAACCTAAACAACACATAACAATAAGCATTATAGGATAAAATGAACCTATAATAGTTATATGAAAAACTCAAATCACATTTGTGTTATAGGGATGATCAGCGATGGCCTGAGCATATCGGACCTTGAGTGAGTGAGCGAGCGAGCGAGCGAGCGAGCGAGGAGTCGAGGTAAGTTGGGATTAATACGTTGTTGTCTTTTGGAGGCTTAAGATTATGCTTGGTTGTGCTTGTTAGATAGTTGGATGTGTGCATGCGCTTTATTATGAATGATGCTATAATTCTGTCTATTATCCTGGCTTGTATTGTATGGTTTGTATGAAATGATTAATCACCCTAAACTGGACCTAATCAAATATACGACTTATAATCATAATCAGACCTACATGGCAACCCATTAAGGGAACTTAGGACTCTCCAGCCAAATACCGACCCCTTCGAAAGGGATAGAGTAGGATTGCAATTAGTCCCTTCTTCATCCTTAGTAGAACTAAGTGACAAGAGAGGAGGTCGCGGCGAGGGTGAAGACAATGGTTCGAAGGTAGTCAAGGGAGGAGCGAGGTCTCCATTACACAAGCCTGGGTTTGGTCGTGAGCTGTTGCATTAATGGCAACTCCTCAACTCAGATTAGAGCGGGCACAATTTCTCTAATCTCACGATGGGCCGGACAACGTCGTGCGATGACATTTGTTTGAACATGCATTGCACTTAATAAATCGATTGATAACCTTGTTATATTTATGGTATAGTTTTAAGTCCTCCATCCTAACTTACTGAGCTGTGGTTGCTCATATTTCTATAGACGTCATGCAGGTGTTGGCTAAGAAGCGGCAAACAACTACTCTGAAGCTAGCAACTGCTGGATCCAAAGGAGTGAGGAAAAACATTGAAGAATCAACGCATATTTTATTACTTTTCATTTCTAAATAATGTAATAACTAGAAAATATATTACGGAGAATTATTGTAAACTTTACTTGCAATAACTGAATTATAGTGTAATATATATTTCCTCACTTTCTTAAGTAAACGATTTATTTAAATTACAAACTTTTTACTTCAAAGCGGGTTAGTCGTGGACACCTTGTGTAGATCAGGTCTAAAATAGCGGTTATAAGGTCAACTTCTATCTTAGGATAGTTTACATGGCAGGGCTGTTATGACTCTACCGCTTCGGGGCATGACAGAAATCAAGACATAGCTTAAGATGATGAACTTGAAGGAAGTACCTACTATTGGAGTAGCTAAAGGAATAGAGCTACTTGTTGGAGGATGGCAAAGGAAGGAGACTATCGAGGTAGTGTCAATGGATGACTTTGAGTTTGTAATTGGGATGGATTTCTTAGATTGCATCGATGTACTCATTATGTCCTAAGCCAATTAGATTTGTGTGCTTGACAACAAGTCTTAGTGTGTGGTGTCAGTCATAAGGAAAATAGGTTAGGCTACTAAATTTCTCTTAGTTGTGTTGGTGGCAGAGGGCCACAAGAAGAAAGAAGTCACCTATTTGGCAGCCTTGAAGGTTGATGAAGAGATAAGGAGTTAGGAAATGGTACCTCCTCGAGTAGGGGAGTTACCAAACGAATTGAAGGACATAATGCCTAAGGAACTACCAAGAAAATTACCACCAGGAAGAGATGCAAATCATGTGATTGAGCTAGAGCTAATAGCTGAGCCTTTGAGTATGGTGCTTTATCGAATGACACCCTATAAGTTGGAAGAACTAAGACGCTAATTGAAGGAATTTTTAGAAGTGGACTACATTAGACCATCAAAAGCGCCTTTTAGAGTGCTGGTACTCTTTCAAAAGAAACACAATGAGCCCTTTTGGTTTTGTATTAACTATTAAGCCCTTAATAAGATCATTATAAAGATTACGTATCCCATCTCAATGGTGTTAAACTTGTTTAACAAGTTGGAAGAAACTAAATACTTCTCCAAACTAGACTTACTATTAGGATATCACCAAGTGAGGATAACCGAAGGAGATGAGTTGAAGACTACATATGTTATGAGGTACAATGCTTTTAAATTTCTAGTCATGCCGTTTGGCCTAACAAATGCCTTGGCTACCTTCAGTGTACTTATGAATAGTGTTTTGGCTCCCTTGCTAGACCAATTTGTGGTAGTCTATTTAGATGATATCATGGTATATGGTAAGATTATGGATGAACACTTAAAGCATTTCCATTCGATTTTCTTAGCCTTGAAGAATAATGAGTTGTATGTGAAATTAGAGAAGTGTGCCTTTACACAAAAAGAAGTGACTTTCCTCGAGCATGTAGTAAGGCAAAGGAAGATTAGAATGGATGAAGGTAAAGTACGAGCCATTTGAGATTGGAAGGAGCTTACTATCAAGCCCTATTTTGATTTCTTTAATTTAATTGATATTAAACTTAATCCACTTAATATAAATTACATAACATAAAATTAAAGAAAAACATTTTTCTTTAGAAAGTGTTGAAAAGTATTTTTGAAAAATAAATTTGGAGTCTCTAACCATCACAATTGGTAAAAAAGCAAAATTAAGGTTTTTTGGTGAAAAAACTCTAATTTAGCCATTAGTCTACGAATTGTTAAAAAAAATATTTTTTTAGAGAATTTAATTTTTAAAAAGCTAAATTCAATGACTGTTCTATTGAGATCAAGACACTATGTAAAAATTAGAAAAAAAAAAAAACTAACTAATGGGTGTTTTTTTTTTATAATTTTTCTAAAAATGCAAAGATATGCAAATTGACAAAAATGCATGAAAAATGATTTTTTTATTATGAATTTTCTAAAAACAACACAATTTTTTTTTCATTCTTTTATGATTACCCTCAAGGTACTTACATAGCTATTAATGGAGAGCAAACCAATGTAGTTTTGCTTATTTTCAAAAAATTTAGTAGGTTAATAAATTTTATTTAGGAAAACAGTCTAAATTTATGTTTTTTAACCATTTTATTTTTATTAAGAAAAATCCTTAAAAACCTAATTTTTTATTCCCCATTTATAAGAAAAAAAAAACTTAAAAATACCTAATCTTTAAAAGAAGTACAAGTTAAGATTTTTTATTTCATAAAAAACCAAGTGACAAAATCATTTTTTTTTTCTATAAAGATCCCTAAGATGTCTAGTTTATTGAAAAATGCAATTTTCATGGAAGATACAATTTTTTACAGGAAATTCCTAAAATTTGTAACTTTAATGTGAAAGATGCAAATCCTTTCCCTAAAGATATGAATTTTGGTGAAAGGTGAAATTATGCCCTAAGATGCAATTTTCTAAAATAATACAAATTTTTTCCTAAAAAAGATTTGATTGATACGAAAATAGGCAATTTATACTGAAATTTATGTTAAAGTATGTAATTTATGCTAGAAAAATGTAATTTTTGTAAAAAAATGCAATCTTTATTAAATATGCTAACAAATAGGATTATTAATGATAAATATGCAAATTATGTATGAACTACCACTATATGAGAAGAAATATAAGGACCTATTCTACACAAGTTGTAGGTTGAACCAGGGGCTTATTGTATGGGTTAGGTTGGTCGAGCTATAGGTGCTCTAAGCAAGTCCAGGTTGAATTACATAAGGAAGAAGATGCATTAGCTTCTTAACTTCATTCTGAACAATCTAGTTATCGATTTAAAGGGGAAATTTGATTTTTATGAGGATGTTATGGACAAAATCTTGTTTAGTGATGGTGCTTCAACATAAAGTGGTGATTTAGTTAGTTTTATGTTTTGGGTAGTAGCGGTGATTGGTGTTTGGATGTTGTGATTTTAGGTTTACACAAGCTACTATTGTTGTGTGGCGTCAATTGTGTGTACTTGCATAAAGGTAGAGAGTGGTTAAAGTTGGGTTATGGATTGGTGTTGGCGGTTGAGTGCAGCATGAGAGAGAGTGGTGTTAGGTGGTAATGGGTTACGTCTATGTATGGTTAGTGTGTGTTTGTGTAAGGTTATGCAAGGATAGGGAAGCTACAAATGGTATTGGGGCATATTGCTCTCGAATGTTCGAATGAGGATTGGGTTGTTAGGTTAGGTTGTGAAGTCTATTGTGTTGTCATAGTTACTACTTGGTCATAAGGGGTAGACCATAGTGAAGATGAAGCTGGGTATTATGTGTGTGAGTATCGTCTTTGTTACATCCCAGCTTAGTATAAAAGGGACCATCACACAAGAATACCTATTAGAAACTATCTTAACCCACTACATTGGAGTTTAACTGGATATTTTGTTACAACTTATGTATATAACATAATATTTGCATCAAAACGTGAATTAGCTTTTTCTTTTGTCATCTTTACGACAATAGGATTCTTGACTTAGTACAGGTTCCATACAAAAGTTGTTGACTCTGACTCATGCTCTCAATATATATCCCTACTTTGTGCGAGCCCTTCATGATGCTATTAACCTAAGGATAAAACATTTTATCTCCTCAACTATTGAAGCTGAGTGAAAGTGGATAACAAACAATACTATATAGACAATATGATAGATAATATTGCATATCACAATTGAAACATTTCAACCATAACCTGTAGGTTCAACTTCACATATGCATTCACCCAACCAAGCATTTATTGCTAACAATGCGGCATGCTATGCTCATGCATATGGCAGGCATCAGTACTGATATCTTATACCCTCCAATTTTCATTCGGTTAGTCAACATAGTCAGGCATCTGGATAAATGTTTAGGAACTGATAACTCTTATTTTAAATATATTTCACATGGTGATTTTGTAGCATTTCCCTTACATCTTTGGGATTTTTTTTTTTTTAAGAAATTGATACTTAATTGAGTATAATTTTGATTTCAAGGTTTGAATGCGTTCTTGGATTGAAAACGAAGAAAATGAATCAAGTTTCACTCAATTTGGAGTTAAAAAAAAATGAGTTATGAAGTTTTGAAGTTACATAAACAATAGAAGAAAGTAGCAATTTTTTGTTAGAAAGTTACACAGTCTAGGACACAACTGTATCTCTAGGCTGTGTCTATACAGGAAGATTTTTTGTGCTAAGATCAGTAAGTTACACAATTATGTCCCAAGCTATGTCTGATGATAAAAAAAGAAACTTTACAATGTATTATAAAAGGACTTATGAGGGTTTTCACATAATTTTGGACATTAAAAAGAAAAGAGACTTAAAGAAAAGGAGGAGCAAAAGGCGAAAGTAACACCCAAATTTAAGATTAAAGAGATTTTTCATCAACAAAAGGGGTTTTTCATGTTTTATTTCTTGATTTTGTTGTAATTCATTTTTAATTTCATCATGATAGCGTAAGATTCTTATATTTAGGATCGTGGAACTTAAGGTTTTATGTGACTATTGGATTTATTGATAATTTTTAATAAAGTTTCTATCTTTCTTGATTTAATTATGTGTTTTAATTGTTAATTGATATTTCTAGGGTATTAATCTACGATATTTTGCATGATGATTGAGAAATCACATGAATAATGGGATCTTGACATAATTGGAGAGAATTACATGTGTACTTAGAGATAAGATACATGATTCTTTCAGAAAGTTATTCTTTTGTGTGGGAATTCATTATACATCAATGCGATTCTAAATTATATTATTAAGTGAAGAGATTTCAGTAAATAATTTAGGATTAAGGTTAATATGCTCGAGAAAGGTGTTAACTTCAATTGTGAATCACTCCGTTCAAGAATAATAGAGATGGAATTAGATATATTTTTAGCGGTCACATGTTAGGAAATAATTCCTAAATACATTATTTGCCTTTTTGAAGTTGTTCTTAATTTTATTGCTTCCTAAATTAATTAGTCAAGTCTCATAATTAGATTAGTTTGTTAATTTTAGTATTTTTAATTCATTCAACCCATCGCAATTTTCCGGTTAGATAATAGAGTTAAGGTTAGTATTAGTACTTGAGGTCTCTAAGGGATCGACTCAGACTCACATCCACTATATTAAAATTGATAGGTGTCCTTTCCTTGTATCAGGAACCTATAGGCAACAAAGAACCACCTGGGAGTAGGACCCTCACTAAATTGGATTACACATTATAGTTTACCAATATCAAAAAGAGTAATAAAGAGTTGCTTAGGAGTAGGACCCCCAATTTTGTTTTACAAAATTAGACTACACACTGTAGTTCACCAAATCAAAGAGGCAACAATGCCAAATTAGACCATACACTGTAGTTTACCAAATCTGACTATTAAAATCATCATAATGTTTAGGCAATGTTTGGACAATGCAATCTATATGCTTCCAAAAACTGAGTTTATAAAGCCATACTTTTTCTATGCTCACTAAGAAGCCTCATTGTAAAAATCTAACCCGTAGGTCCTTTTTATGCCATGCCATAACAACTCAAGTATATCACTCAACATAACCAATCTTTTAGTTTTATTCAACTTAGTGATCTGATTCTAATTTTCGAATTCTCTCTAGTGGAATTCTAGTATCTCACTTAGGGTTCACTTAGGTAAAAACCTAAAAGATTAAGTTAGCAATCCTTTAACTTCCCTACATAGCACAATCATTTGTAAGGATAAATCATCACCTAACATAGTAGCATAAAATTTTAACCAAGATACAGTTACTGTAGTTCAAAATCACATCAATATCCATTATAGTAATATATTAGTTTACCCAAGATATACCTATATTCAATCAATACAGTATCAAACAACGCACAGTGTTATAAGTAGTAATATACCTACTGCAAGCATGGGTTAGATCCACTTACTTGGGCTTCGTAATAGTGCAAAATCTTAAACTTCACAACATAGTCCTTTCTTACTTATCATACCTATGAAAATATAACAAAGTTTTCAAATCAAGCATGGTTCAAACTCAAACTGTTGTAAGCTTTCATTACCGCGGCTTTAAACTTCATTTAACCTATCTTACTCAATCTTTATCTGATTTTAGAAAACTTTATATCGTTACGATTGTTATTTTGAGTACTATTAATATATCTTAAGAAACAAGATTGATCAATATTGTCAAAAATAAAAAAATACCCTTTTATATTATCGATTCGATCATATGTTATCGTAACTTTATAATTAACCTGAATAAGCTTTAATACTAAACTAAAACCCTAAAATCATCCTTTCCAAACTCATCTAGTAACCCTTGATGTACCTTAATGTGTTCATTTTACGTGAATAGTATTTTTCTAGTATTAAAAACTAATTATTATATTACGTATTAAGTTAATAATACGTGATAAATAGTATATGAGCATGATTAATTCCACGAAAAATCCTATAGACTCACAAAATGATATAGTTTAATTATTGACCATGAATCACACTAAATTGGTTATTATTTACTTTTACAAAAATAGCAACTTTAGCTTGAAATAATGAAAAATTATGGAAAACAAAAAAAAAAATTATGTGTGATATAAAAATTAAGTGTTCCAAACATTATTATAAACTTTCAAAAGTCAAAACATGTAGGGGTCATTCATTAATTTCATAAAAAAAAAAACTAATTATTTCAACAATTTGGTAAAGCTAATAGTTTTGTTCAAAATAATTATAAAAAATAGTAAAAATAATTAATTAATAAATTATTATTACTAAAATTAAATATATACATATATATTAGGTGTATTATATAAAAAAATTGAGTATGAAACAACATCATCTAATATTTATAAAAATTTATTCATTTTTGACAAAACAAGACATTTTCTTAAGGACCATATATTTATACTAATTATTTAATTAAAATAAAATTAATAAATTAATATACACCTAAAATAACCTTAAAAAACCAAATTTCATAATTAATTGTTAACATTTGATATTTTTAGAAAATTAAACAAGTTATCGAGCAAAAAAATTATTCACCCAAACCAATTGCCTCCAGCCATCACTGAATCACTGCACCTTATCAAAAATCATTCTCTATTATTAGACCTCCAAGCCACACCAAGTCAAATTGTGGATAACCTATTGAATTACCTTAGACCTAATTTGTCCTTATATTTTGTTCTATTTTTATTTTATTCTTTTCTAAATTTTTCCAATTTTCTAAAATTATGTTCTTGTGTTTTTAGATTTATAAAATATTTGCAAATGATGTTTGGAGCCCTATTTATAGGATTTTGGATTTTTACATGTCAAAAGTGAAATTATACATGCCATTTTTTCCCTTTTCCCTAGGTACTTTGTGTCATTTTCTAGTTAACTATTTTCCTATGTTTTTAATTAATCTTAGGTTGCCACATCATTTGATGACTCATCCTTTAATTATTTTATTAGTTTTCCATTACTTTATATTAATTTACCTTATTTTAATAATAATTTATTATTATATAAATGTATTTAATACATATAATGCATATTCTATGTTAATACATGTATATTACATAATATTCAGCTTCATTTATTATTTTTATAAGTTAAATAATTCATTTCTTACATCTTGCTATATCTAAAAGCTTAAATTTCACGTTTTCGATAATTATCGGCTTTATTGATAGATTGACGTTTTTCTTAAATTAATATTTTTATATAGTTTATTTTGAAAAATTGACTTTACTTGAATTTCTTCTTTTAACTTTTCTAATTTTATTGTAAGGTTTGAAATAAGAGCCGATCTTAAATTTAGGGGTTTAGATCCTAAAATTATTGTATGGGCTCAAAATTATGAGGTATTATAATATCCAGATTAGGTTCCCCTGATTTTGTTATCTAAGCTTCCTTTATAGGTTTTTCCAATTGAATATTAGTTGAAACTTAGATCAATTCATATCATCTATGGCCATATCAAAATAATAACTCATCTTTATCAAATTTGCATCGAGAGGATAGTAATAAAAACCTTTCAAAGATTTGGTAGTTTTGATAATTATTTAGTAAGATTGGAACTAAATCTACAAAAAAAAAAAAAACGGATAGAGATTTGATAGAATTTGTTGTTGAAATTAGGTTTTAGAAGTTTTCTTTTATTTTTTTTCCTTCCATTTTCCCCTTGTTTCTTAGCTAAGAGAAAAGGGTCATGTGATACGCGTATAGACCTTAAGCACAATCAACAAATTTTGAACCCATGACCTGAAGCATCTATACACGCTCCTTAACTAGTTGAGCTGGTTTTGGTTCTCATTAACTAATAAATTTAAAATGCAGTTGACCTTTATGTACTAGGCTCAACTTTAATTTCGGCTTTCAAGCCCAAACTTAACTCAATCTAATTTGTGTTAAGATAACCTCAACCCATTTATATAACTCAAAATATACATGCTGAAAATTTTCAAAATAATTTCACTTTAATAAACCCTGAGTCTTATTTTAATAATCTTGTTAACATTATTTAAAAATTAAATAAAGCTTATTTCACAAATTTAAATATTTTATTAGACTATTTTTCCAAAAATACTTTTTTAATGGAGCCTAACATTTTAAAGACTTAAAATTTATTAAATTGCATGCATATTTTGAACTTTTTTTTTTAACTTGACCCTAAACGACTAATGAACTTAACTCAAACTTTTTTTATTTTTTAATGTTTTGTGTTTTTCTATTTTGAGAATTTTTTTGGTTTGTTATTTTCAATTTTAAATTTTTTGGATTTTTCTATAAACTTGGCCCAAAAATAAATAAAAATGAGGTGTTTACACTTACTAAGCCTACTGAGTTGAGATGATTTCTTGGTTTAGTCAATTATTATAAAACATCTAACGTTATCAAGGATAGCAAGCTCATTGACAGACTTATTGAAAAATAATACCCTATAGGAGTGGAATATAGATACACAACAAGCTTTTGACGCATTGAAGATAGCAGTCACTAGAGAATCGATCCTTCTCCTTCCTAACTTTGATGAGCTCTTTGTAGTTTGCACTAATGCTAGAAGCTTAACAAGAAAAAAAGATGGTATTTGGTGTACAAAAAGGAGATGACAACAATAGTACATTATCTTTGACCATGGAGACATTACTTACTTTGGAAGAAGTTTGTGGTTAAAACTAATAGCATGGCTACTAGCTACTTCCAGACATAGAAAATGCTTTCTCCTAAACAAGCTACATGGCATATTTTCTTGGTCGAATTTGATTTTGACATAGAGTATAAGTTAGGACAGACTAACATTTTTGCGGATTCTTTGAGTAGAAAGGTGGAATTGGCAGGCATCAGAAGGCCTGAAAATGACCTTTTTGATAGGATCCGAGTAGAGATGGAGACTGACAAGATGGCTAAAGCTCTATTGACTCAATATAAGGAGGGGAAAACTAGGATATTTTGAGAAAAGGGTGGACTCATATAAAGTAATAGGGATGGACAGTTTACTAGAAACTTTTGGATAGAGTTGTTTAAGCTCGTGGGGTTTGAGTTCAATTTCTTAACTAGTCTCCATCCTTAAACCGATGGTTAGACAAAGCGGGTAAATACTTTGGTAGAGCTATACTTGATGCATTTTGGTAGGGGCTAACTAGTATGATTAGGCCAAGCTATTGGATGTGGCCCAATTCTCATTCAACCTACAAAAGAACGAACCCACCGGTTAGAGTCCTTTTAAGATTGTCTTGGAGAGATAGCCCCTCTCTCCTAGCACATTGACACTTGGATATGTAGGAACCAGCCCTCTAGCGTATAAGTTTGCAAGATAATGGCAAGAAAACCAAGACTTGGCTTTAACCTATTTAGATTGAGCTATCAAAAGAATGAAGAAGATCATTGACAAGAAGCATAGGCCAATGGAATATTAGGTAAGTCACTAGGTACTTGTTAAGTTACATTTCATACACCATACTAAGGGCTAGCTACATGAAGGGTTGATGAGGTGTTATGAGGGCCCCATCCCGATCGTGAAAAAAGTAAGTCGAGTGTCTTATAAGTTAGAGTTATCATTGAGATTGAAAATCTATCTAGTCTTCCATGCAAGTATGATCAAACCATACCATAGAAATAAGGAAGATCCAGTGAGGGTAATGTCACAATGAGCTCCAGTTGGGATACAAGAGTCATACGTAGAGAGGTGAAGGAGATCATAGTTGACCGACATGTGAAGTGTTAGGACAACCTACTAAGACTTAAGTATATGGTGGTCTAGAAGGGATTGTTAGAGAGTAAAGCAAGTTGGGAACTAGTTTGGGCGTTATTGCAATTTTGTGGTGTTGAGCTATCTGTTGCTAATAAGCTGCTACTTAAGCTTTAGCGATGTTGCGCACTTCGTCAATTGTATCGAGGCTTGCTTGTAAGGCCAGGTGATTGGTGTTGACGTTGAAATTCTAGACCTAGCTTGTTGGTAGCTCCAAGTTCATGGATAAGACAACTTTAGATCCAAAGATAAGGCGGAAGGGTATCTCTCTAGTAGAATTCTTGTGAGTCAACCAGTATCCCTAAAGGATATTGGAGAGCTCATCAACCTACCTCCCCTCTGCTCATTCCACTCTTTTCTTCAAGCAATCGAGGATAATCTTGTTGATTGCTTTAACTTGGCCATTGGATTAAGGGTGAGCTACTAAGGTATAGTAGAACCTTATGTGGTGCTTCTCATAGAATCCTTTGAACTTAGTGTTATCGAACTGCTTGCTATTATCTATGATCAGGGTATAGGGTACCTTGAACCTAGTGATGATGAAACCTTTAGTTACTCTAGTTGTGATACTTGTAATCACCTAAGCTTTGACTTACTTAATATAATAGTCCACAGCCACTAAGATGAATTAACGAAGCCTTAATGCTTTAGGGAAGGGTCTAAGGATGTTGAGCCTTCATTGGGCAAACGGTCATGGGCTTGCCATAGGGTAGAGATTGATGCTCAGGACATAGCTAATGGGAATGTACTTTTGACATTTGTGGCACCTTTAAACCATGGCCTTCGTGCCTTTCTTCATGGTTGGCTAGTATTACCCAAGGCAGAGAGCTAAAATGTATAGAGCTTAGGCTTGAATGTAGTTGTTACATACTTTAGCATATAACTCTTCAAGGGAGTGCATGCCCCTTTTGAGTTTGAGGTACCAAAGAAGTGAGACATTGTGTCTATGGTAGTAAAGCATGTCATCAATGAAAGTACAATTTGCTATGGCATAGGTCAGTCTCTTGGCCTTAGCCCTATCATTGAGTAGCGCTTCAAACTTCAAATGCCCAATGATTAGGACCATTTAGGCTTAGCTTAAGAGGGTTGGATCTTGAATACTTCCTATTACGACACTTTAGCTATGCATTTGGGGAGATATTGGATGAAGAAAGGCTTATTGCTACTGTAAGGTGTTAGGATGACCGTGGACTTCAACATCTGTTTGCGTCAAAGTTTTTTGCTTAAGAAATTTCGTTTATTTTCCATGAGGTGAAACCTGAAAGGAGATCTTAGACTGCATAGAGGTACTTCTCTATGGTGTCTCCCTTTGTCTCATATTCCCTTCTTACTCGTTGTACCACAAGCACCAAGTTTGAGTAGATATCTAACTTCTCTGCCTTGATGTCTTTTACAAACTTCAAGTCGATTATGAGTGCTTTGTATTTGTCCCCATTATTGCTTACCAGGGACCTGAACTTGATCGTATATAACACCTTGGTAGCATAAGGCCCACTTAAATGTAGGATGATGTCTGCTCCACTCCCTCTCCCCCTTCCCCTTTCCAAGAGTGAATGATCCATCAATGTAAAGAGTCTACACTAGTATGTCAACTTCTGTTGGCGCTTTCTCATCTCTTGTATACTCAATGATTAAGTTTGTGAGGATTTGTGCCTTAATAGCTTGCTTTGGGTAGAATTAAACTCCATAGGCATTGAGCTCTAGTGAATGCTTAACCATATGACCTAACTGGCGAGGACGATGATCGAATGGACTTGGAAATATGGCCTTAGCTTTCTTGTAGCAATCACTATGGCTAGGGTGAACTTCTCCTCCTGTGTGTATCTAGTCTACAAGCCTCAGAGTACATGGCTATCATAGTAGATAGTACTGTGCTCTCTTCCATCTACTTGGACAAGGATAAAGGATAGTCCTTAGTCACTAATTGCTAGGTATAAGTACAGCTCTTCTCCTAGAATTGGCTTAGAGAGTATGAGTGATGTAAGGTTAGGGACCACTTTAGCACGCCATAGGCAGTTTGACACTACTTTATCCAAATGAACTTTGTTGGGTTCTTCAGTAATTTAAAGAACTTATGACACTTGTCTATTTTTTTTAGACACAAATCGATTTAGCATGACAATCTTATCGGTAAGCTATCGTACCTCTTTTATTGTTCTTAGGGGTTACATTTCGAAGATGGCTTGGATCTCGTCTGGATTAGGCTTGATGTCATAGTCCATGACCATAAACTCTAGGAACTTGCTTGAGTTTACCCTAAAGACATACTTCTAGGGTTTAAGCTTCATTTGATATAGTGATACTTGTGTAAAGCTTCGAAGGTCTCCCATAAGTCCTCAATGTAGTTAGTCCTCTCCCTATTCTTGATGATTATGTCATTAACGTAGACCTCTACATTCCATTTGAATTAGGGCTTAAAGATGGTCGTCACCAACCTCTGGTATGTTACCTTAGTATTCTTGAGTCCGAAGGGCATAATCTTATAGCAATATGTCCAAAGTGGGTGACAAATGAGGTATGGACCTTATCTTTAAAAGCCATGTGGATTTGATTAGAACCTAAGTAGGCATCTATGAAACCAAGTGTAGCTTAGGTTGACTTCGAATCGACAAGTTAGTCGATCCTAGGAAGCGGAAAGCAGTCCTTCAGATAAGCCTTATTGAGGTCGGCATAATCCATACACATAGACTACTTCTCATTAGACTTCTTGACAATTACAATGTTTGCTAACCAAGTTGGATAGCTTTCATCCCTACCGAATCCTACTTGGAGGAGCTTTTGCACCTCCTACTCAATTGTAGTTTGTTAATTTGATGCAAAGTATCTTTTCTTCTATTTGACAGGTTAGACCTTAGTGTCTACTTAGAAATGGTGCATCACTTTAAGGATGTCAGTTGTGCTTGGCATGTTGTTAGGGGGACAATGCGAATACATTAGCATTGGCTAGGAGGAAATTAATGAGCTGGTCTCTCTCCTTTATGAGTAGTGATGTCCTTACTCACGTAGTCAACTTAGGGTTACTCCCGATCTAAATTTCCTTAGTCTCTTTGGTCGACTCTCCCCATAAGCCTGGCTTTTCCTCCAGCCCTGACTTTATATGAGCTACGTTGTTGCAGGATTGTGCCTTAAGGTAAAGAGATCTTGAGAGCTACTAATTGCCTTGGGCTATGCTTATTCCTATGGGCATGGGGAACTTTACCTTAAGGGATTTCTAGCTTATCAACATATCAAGATTCATAATGCTTGGTTACTTAAGTATGGTATTGTATGGGGACCAGTGGTTGACGATTGCTGAATTTATTAACTGTATGGCAATGTGCTTGTTGTCACTTAGTCAAACAAGAAGGGTGATGAGCCCTTTAGTAGGTACAAGTTTGTCACCTTCAAATCTAGTAAGGCTATGTTTGTATGGTTATAGGGACTCATCGAGTTGCTCTTTCATTTGCTCATAAGCATGATAAGAGAGGATGTTTGCTGAGCTGCCATTATTAATGAACATTTTGGAGACATTGAAGTACCCAATCTTCGTGTTGTTCACTAGGATATCATTGCATATGTATTGGATGCCCTCTCTGTCCTTAATAGAAAAGGAGATAGTGGTATCAATCTTTGCCCTCTTACCTTGGATGAGAGGACTTCATGTTCGATTGAGGATGAAGAGCTTGCTCTTCCCACCCCTAAGCCTTTGATAATTATGTTGACTTAGCCCCTTTTGCCCCTAATTGCTGGTCATTGGGGTAGTCATCTTGTTGTTGTTGATGTCGTCGTTGTTGCTCTAATGACATTAGGCGGGTCATTAGACCCGATTTCTCTTGTCAGCCATGAGGTGGTTGATGTAACATTGGTATACGAGGCTTTTGATTGTACTCTTCAAGTGTCAGCACTCGTTTGTATTGTGCTTGTATACATTATGGTAATCGTAAAACTTACTCAATTTCATAGCTTCTGGGGTCTCTCAAACTTGAGAAGGTCTGGGGAGCTGCCACTAGACTTCATAGAGAACTTCACCAATTGAGTGGTTTAGTGGTGTGTAACCACATAGTTTGCGAACTTTTGTGTCTATCTCTCTCGACGCTCTTTACTTGATGAAGATGGTTTGCTTCTTAAGGGTCGAGGTAATCCTTAACTAAACTACGTCTGTTGTGGTCAATCTCGAGCCTTGCCTTTATAACATCTTCTTGGGCAACATATTTCTCCTTTGTGCACATGAAATCGTTGAACATCTTAGGTTAGTTTAAGGCAATGGCCTTGAATCACTTATAATTGGAGTAGACTTCAATAATAATAGCCTAGAGTGCAACCCTTATGTCTAACTTGAGAACTTGGAGCTTAGCTTAGTTGAAGTGCTCTAAGTAAGGTCGAAGTGTCTTGTTGGGTCATTGTTTGACATTATAGAGCATAGAAGAGTCCTTAGGTAGCACCTTGTTGCTAAGGAAGTGCTGTTGAAACTTCATCTCAAGCTTATTGAAGCAATTTATTGAGCTATCTTATAAGATGCTAAACTAGAGGAGTGTCACTTTTGTCAACATGCTAGGAAAGGCCTTGCACATGATGATGTTTGAAAAATTGTAGAGGCTCATCATGGTGTAGAAGTACACAATATAGTCGTTAGGGTCCTTAAAGCCATCATAGCTATTCAAATGGGGGAGGCTTATACCCTATGGGAGTGTCTCCTTCAGGATGATAGGCATAAAAGGGCTTCACATCGTGGTTAGTTGTAAAACGTAGGCCGAAGAGTTACCCCCTTCTAATCATACATGCTAGAAGTATGGCGAATGTATTTGTTTAGCTCAAATTAATATCCTTGAGTAGCTTTTGAGAGCATCTTGGGAAAGCTCCTTAAGCACTCTGCTCATACTTGATTGCTTACGTAACATCTGTACCTTGCTGCGAGTCGTATGTAGCTAATCGTAGAGGTCATCATGTTGGTAGTGATAAGACGGAATGTAGTTGCATGGGCGTATTAAGCTCGGTGGAGGAGTTGGCATGGAGCTCATACTCTACTTGCTCAACCTCATGGATAAGCTAATGATGGGCTCTTCCTAATAGGGTTTCCCTTGTACCTTTTTCAAGGTGGCAACTTCTCTTTGAAGTACATCATTTGTTCTTACATTTTGCGGTTTTCTTCTATCATTTGGTAATTCCCTTAGTTGCTTAAACTAAAACAGTGGAGTGACTGGAGTAAGTGGAGCAGATTGTTGTAGTGGTAGTGGTGCTGGTGACGACTTATCATTATTGACTTATAGAGAAACTTAAGGATGTTTGTTTACTTTTAGCCATTTGTTGGGTAGATGTGCTTATATCGGTGAGTGCTAAATGGTGATGGTCGATATCATGATTGGTAGGTTAGTGGTTGCTTTGAGCAGTTCGTCAACTGTACTTGGTAGAGGACTTACAAAAAGCCTCTTATGGTGGTACCATGGGGGCCCTCTAATGCTTAAATTAGTAAGAAAAGAATAAAAAGTAAGAGTTTGGAGTGTTTTAAGAGAGTATTTAGGTGATGGGTGTATTAAGGGAGTAAGGAAGGTCTAGAGTCAAAGAAAAGATCCTTGTATAGGATAAGGAGCTCATTTGTCAAGGACATATGGTGTCCTATGATTTGGTCGTATGTAGTTGTTGCAAGGGACATGTACTATAGGTTGAAGGACAAAATGGCTTTGTTGCTTAGTCAGCCTAGGACATACTAACGGCTATGGTTGAAACTTGGGTAACTGACATGTCTACGGTTGTAGGGCATGTTAACCATGCCATAGATGTTAAAGAGTAGTTAATGAGGAAAGAGAGTGCGATGTAGATGCACTATGGATACTGAATTGCATATCAAGCACTTGGTATGTGATTGAGGGCTGAGGTTGCAGTGATCGAGCGAAGGTGGGGTGCACTAAGCATGGTTTCTATGGACCCTAAGGTGGTAAGGGTCAAGAGGTGCTCGAGGTGGCCTAAGCAAGTTGTGTTGGCTCGTGGGTGGACTAAAATAGTGAAGTGGAAAGGATAAAGAGATGCTTGAGGTGGCCCTAGTAAGTTGTCTAATTATAAGTCTAATTAAGGATTTAGTTGTTACTATTTACATCTTAGTTAATTTGAATTCTTATTGTAAGTCTAATTAACATGATTAATCAATGCAATGATCACTAATGTCCGCTAGTGAGTCTTGCAACCTACTGTTTTATAAGTGATGGCTAGCAGTCATCTATTGATGGTCACATGACCCTTTTAAAGTCGTGGACAATTGGTTAAACGTATTAACTAAATTAACGATATAAATTAAAATTAACTAAAATGTAGATGATGATAACTAAAATTTCAATTAGATGTAAAATTTGATAAGTAAAAACTTTATATAGTAGCAAAGTTGAGTTGTTGTAAGCCTTGACTATGATGCAATATTCAAGCACAAGGGATTGCCGAGGAAATTGTAGTAAAAAATTTTAAAAAAAGAAAAAGAAGAGTAATAAAAACATGATATAGCAAAGCATTTTGCGGTGAACATGACGTTGACATTAGTTTAACGAATCATACAGAGACAGGAATTTCTGGGAACATTTTCCAATTTTGAATTATTGCAAACTGAGGCATGAATTGCGGTGGACAAAATTTTAAATCGACCTTTCGGCAAATTGCTAGAAAAGAGTAGAAGGGAATATCCTGGCACATCAATCTTAAGAAACATTTCATGGAGTTTTTACATAAACATGAGAGCAAAAAGTTTTTGAATCATTGAAATATTCGATGCTTCTTTATCAGGAACCCTTTATGATATAAATAATACCAAAGAGAATGATACATTTGTTAGAGATCATGTGCATCAAAATAAAAATTAAGATATCACATGTACAGTGGTCTCAACTAGATAGCTTATTAGCCAGGAGATAATTTGAATGAACCCTTTAAGATTGGGTGGTAACCAAAAATGAATAAAATTATAATAAAAGAAAAAAAAAAGATTTTTTTTATACTGTCGGACTAAATTTTCGTCGCCTTAAGCTTCTTGGGGGGTTGCTCAGAATCCTCACTAGCAATTCGAGGCCCTGGATTTCTTGGTGGAATTTCATTCTCCTGAGTCAAATTCAACAAAAAACCAATCTTTAGTCTCATTTCTTGGTTTCTAACTAAATCTTCTGCAATATAACGCACCTTTGATGCCGATGTTGGTATACTTTGTCGGCTATTTGCTCGCTTCCCAAGCTCAATTTGCACAGATATATTGGCCTGGGATAAATCCACTCCTGAACTTTGCAGTGCTTGAGTTAAAGTATTCAACAAGCTGCAAATAGCAGGAGTTTCTTCCAATGGTCAGATTCCGCAACTACTTTCCTCTAAAATACTAACTTAGGACCTGAAAAAGTCTAGTGCAGGACATTTTTCTAGATATGAATTGGATTTGTCATGCATGAGCATCCGTGACTGTGAACAGCCAGCTGGAGGATCTAAACGAAATTCCTTAAATACAATAACTAGAAGTTCCAGAACTAAAAGATCTTTATGAACTAATAAACAAAAGAAAGACCCAAGAAAAAAGATCTCAACCCATTAACTAGCTGGTGGGTTTGAAACCTTTTATGCAGATTATTGTGGACCTAATATTTATCAGAAGAACGCATCGAGCTTCAAATGAAATCTCTTTTTTTGCCTAATTTAAAGCACTAGATTCAATAAGAGAGGACAGAAATTGCTGTCAAGGAATGCAGCCCTTTCATGAGTTTACGCAATGTGATGCACTTACTTTTAAAATAACCACAACACGTAAGTTTTTAGAGTTGTTTCTGATTTGCAATTATGACTAACACATCTGTGTCAGAGATTGAGTAGGATCGGCCTTTATGCTTATTGAAGAATGAAAATTTAGTACTCACCCTCTTGAGTAAGCACTTGAGATGCTTATTGTACCACCTTCAATGGCAAGATCTTGTTCTTTCAGTTTATCACTTAAGCCACAGTATTCGTTTGCACAAGGATTAGTCTGACCAATTTGTGTGGTGAGTTGGGCAGCTCCGTTTTCTGCATCAGGACATACTCGAGGTGAAAGCTGAGCCCCCACACTTCCGGTCCTGACAGGAGCCAAGACATTTGGATGCAGGGTCATAGGAAATGGAACTGCAGCGTTTGTTAATCCCGGGTGGGGCTCTTCTGCTTTGAATGTAGTAGACGTACTCATTTCAGATTCTAGAGGTACTTGTGCATTCCTGGGAATGGTTGGGACAGCAGTGATCTTATTCTCATTGGTGAATATTAATGCCGGAGCAGTTGCATTGTTCAAGGCCCGCGATGGATCAACATAATGTTCCCTAGGTCTCTGCCCATTCCTCTGTTTTTAATAGAGAAAATTAAAATCAATTTTCATAAACAGCATAATCAGCACGCTCTTACATTTGAAGTACGCATACTCAAATTGGACGCGAATTGCACCACTTACCCATGGCATTAATTTTGTGGAATCGTTATTCCATCCTTGATATGATCCTTCATATTTATGGACCTTTTCTTGTAAGAACTGAATGTACTCAATGACCTGCAAGAATATTCATGAATATATTAGCCAAATGCTAAAATTTCAACTAAAAACATTAAACACCTATCAGGAAGGTAAAATTGAATTGATTCATGCACCTCTAATAAGAATGATGCCTTGTCCCTTTTTTGATCACCGTGAGGGATTAGTCCTCTCAATTTCTGAAAACTGCAGCATGATTGTTGAGTATAAGTACGTAATTACACTTTAATTTGGAATAACAATATCTGAAGCAACATTTGGTGTTTTGTTTGATGATTTATCAGTAAATAAGCCTCACCGATCATTTATTTTACTCCTCCGCCGCTGCTCAGTAGCCGAGTGTTTTGATCTAGGTGTGTTAGCCTTCTGATCACTGCTTTTGCCATCAACCTTTATCCTCAATTCTCCTATACAAGATGAACGTGATAGATAATCTTTAAATGATTGGAAAAAAGAAAAAGATAAATAAATACAATAGTCTTTAAATGGATCAAAAAGGCGGAAGAGCAATCAACAATAAACAAGGATCTTTTACACAAGTGTCCCTGAGCACTTGTAAAGAAAACATTTCACACAAATTCAATTAAAATCTATGTTTTGAAGCTCGGGGTGTACACAAATTGAGTTGAGTCACTGCCATGTCAAATTCGAACTAGAGTTCATGCATGAATTGGACTTGAAAATTTTAAACTCAAGCTAGACTTGATTAAACTTATTGGGTTTATATAATCAAAAAAGAAAAAAAAAGGTGAATTTCTTCTAACTAAATTAACGTTGATGCTAAATTTCACTTGATCTCAAATTAACATATAAACTTCATTTGAACTTGATTAGGCTTATGAGCTTATTGTGTCAAATGTCACGAAAGCTCAAGCTCAATTCAAATAAGTTACTCAAATAGCTCTAGCTAAAATTTGACTAAACTGTAGTTGAATTAACCCAATTACATGTCAACCTGAATTGGAGAAGGTTTATAAGTAACTTTTGCTCATTTACGCCTCCAGCTGGAGCCCTATCAAGCACAATATCTTCTACAAATTTGTTTTTTTATGCCACATGAAACCCATACAATTCATTTCACCGGATGCAACTTGATTATGCATAGCTTACCTTTGGGTACGGGAGACATCTCCTTTTTAAGTGAAAAACCATCATCATCATCGAGTAATTCTTCATCTTGGTTGCTACCACTCTTTGCTGATTTTATCATGTCCATGAAGCTTTGACTTTTGTGCCCTGTTGGTCTGGTGAAATATACATAACTTGTGTTATTTATCTAGTCCAAGCAACTTATATTAGAGATAAATTACATTCCAAGCTAAACAACACGATAAAAAGTGTATGTTAGTTTATGGAAAATGTTTTCTAGACATTATCCAGTGTTTGATGCAATTAAAGCTTTCCAATTGTCAAATATTATCATACTTGTTTTAAGATGTTACAAATATTAGTAACTTGTGGCAATAATTGACGATGAAACACAATGGTAGTGGTTAGTCATCAATGGTGGTGGCTAGCAACTGCAGAAAATGCTAATAAAAAATGATGAATGCGATTTCTCTTTTTAAAAATGTAAATCATTTTCCTTATTTTTCATGAACTTTTTCTTAGGTGGTCAATGGCCAACATTTGCCATCGGCAACGACTTTTTCCTCTCACCATCAATGGCCACTAAAAATTCACATGTAACAGCAACTTTTTGAGATTAATATGATAATATTCAATGAATCATATTTTATTATAACAAGTGTTGAAATGATCTAGAAAGCATTTTCTTGCAAAACAAGTGTACCATAAATTGCATGCATGCATAAAAACAAACGGAAAAATGGTTACTAACTGGGAGGAAGAGAGTGAGCTGAAGGAACCCCGATGATTATTGTTGGAAGATGATTGTGTTGGCTTCTCTGGAGAACCCCATTGCTGTCCAAATGTCGCTGCATCTGTAAAATATGAATCCACGGGCCAAGAAAGTTAAGAACTGCAGATATAATATAATAAGAATAAAAGAATTACGGATTTTCATGAAATATTATACTCAAGGGAGGAGTACGAAAAGGATTTAGCATCTTTTTACTATACCAATCTTAATGATGATGATGACTGTATAAAATGTTGATTGATATCATTTGGACTACCTGGTTTTACAATTTTTTTATTTTTTTTTCTTTTTTAATAGAATAATTGCAACTTAGTAGATCATATGTATTGATCTCTTTCAGTTCCTTGAAGCCCTATTCCTTCTTTCACCGTAAAATCTAAATGAACAGGAATTAAAAGATACACATTTTCTAATATCCATCATCCTATCTTAAGTAAACTCTTACTAAAAATATAAATAAATAGAATTCTATAAGATTTAACCAAACGGGACCTTTAAGTAAACCAAAAGCATATTTGGGTGAAGAGAGCTATGATTTATTCTCATAGCATGAAGCCATATAGCACTCATGAAACACAATAAAGGACAAGATATAGATTACATTTATTAATTCTCAACATTGTTTTCTTTTATAGGTAATAAATCCGTAACAATGTTACATTAGGTGGTATTGATGTTTATGGGGATAAAGTTCTGAGTGTGATATTTTCCCCATTTAAAGTTTGGGGAATAAGTAGTGGAAGTCTCAAAAGTTTGAACCAGAAATCAATTAAGTTATTTAAGTAGTGAATTGCTGATATTAATCCTTAGCAGCGCTTGGCATTTAGGCTGTCGGAAATTCAGGTATAGAAATGCTGATTTTTTTTAAGTGCAAGCAACGTCCGATGCTTTCTTTCTTTCTTTCTTCTTCTTCTTCTTTCTTTGGTGTTAATCTCTTAAAAAGCAAAAAAGAAAACATAAGAAAGGAAAGAAACCCTAGAATGAGAAGGTGCAACTAGATGCATTTTACCTCTTGCAGCAGAAGTTTGGATGTTCTCCTTCCCTGTCTTTCCCTTCTTGGCAGCAGACTCATCCCACAGAGTGAATCCACTATTGGCGTAAGAACTACAATTTGAGTTCTCCTCATTTCTATCACTACTGCTCGCTTGTGCCACAGAAAACACCGCAGCACCTGCCTCGGGTTTCGGAACCGCTCTTTGCTGATTAAAGTAGGAAATGTGACTTATACTGTACGTACCTATTCCTCCAGGAAGTAAATGCTCAACCGAATGTGGTGGAGCCGGTGGTGAAGGCTTTTCTAGTAGCGATGAAGGCATCTCACTCCCGGCTTCCTCCTTGGCACTCGTCTTCCCTAAAAAATCATGGGTCTTGAGGAAACCACCTAGGCAACAAACAACAAATAATGAAATATTATACGTACTTGGTACCTTGCTTGCTGTACATCAATCGGAAGTACAAGCAATTGCATTCACCATTGAATTTGCATGTGCTAGAATTGATTCTATAATTATGTTCACGTTGTAAACACATGCATGGTGATTAATGAGACTGGAATTTTCCATCAACATGGCCCCTCGTTGGGATTTGAAGACCGAAAATATTAACGGTATCTATCTTGGACACTTGAAGGTATTTTTTAACTGCGAAAATGATAAAAGTTTTACAATTCTTTTTTTTTTTTTTTTTTTTTTTGAAATTATATAAATATCTTGATCTCTTTTGTGGTGCTATTTGACAAAGCACATCAAACTCGGATCCATCTTGGTGACAGCGGCTTCACGTGAATAGTGAACAACCTTAATCATGAAAATGAGTTCAATGTCCAAATGCAGAAGTGACATTCGCACATTTCAGACTAAATATATTTCACATTTTGCGTGAAATGAAAATCTACGACATGCTTTAGGATCTTATGTGATCCACTTACTCTTGGATCAACAGGGTCCATACTTTTCATCGGTTAAACTTCTTTAGATTGCCGATCCCTGTTTTGCTAAGCTAAAATTAACATGAATTATATACGAGTAGAAAGAAACCTTTTTCTATGCTTTTTTTTTTTTTTTATTTTCCTTTTACTCAACAGAAAAACCCCAGGCTGATTCTACTATATAGGCCAATGGCACTGTCTGTTTGGAGATTGAAAATGGGGATTTTGTAAATAAAAATACACAGTTATAACTTCAATCCAGATAATAACTTTTAAAAAGCTTTTTTTTGTTAATCTTTTTTTTTTCTTACCGATACAAATTCAACTAAGACATCACTAACCCTTGAATACCTATATAAATAAATCCCAACATATCATTTTCTAAAATGACAGATAGTTAAATTTTTAAATAGCGAAGATTAGCCTGAATTAAGATCCACATCATTCAAACCGGATCTACCCTAAACTGTTCGATTTCTAGCCCGAATTAATAAACCTAAACCATTACGGATTCATGAAAATTACATGTAAAGCACAAAATTCAAATTATCTTTAGAAAAAAAACCATCCCAAATATATAGATCACAAGAATCACTACATTACAACAACGACAGCAACACCGAGACTGGGAGTGACAATTTGTGGTTTTTCATACTTCAGAATCCTGAACAAAAACACGACAATAACAAAAGGACGACCATGCAAGATCATGATGACCATGATCTGTATTATTATTATTATTATCTGAAACCGAGTCATGGTGTTGCCAATGCCTGTGTTGTGCGTATGCCCGTGCCCTATGTTATGTCTATGTGATGTCAAATCAACGTCTAACTCTAACGATTGGGACCCATTAATCTGATGGTTCTTATTACACATGTAGGGCTAAGCTAAAACTGCTGAGACTTACTCTTTTCTTGTTTTCTCTCTTTTTTTTTTTTTTTTTCTCTCTTTTCCGATTCGGCACTACCCAAGTGGTCCCCACATTTCTCATCATGGCCCCAGATCCATTTGCATACACCTTATCACGTGCTTCCACATTACCCCCATTTCCCCCTCGCCCCACCCACCCATTTTTCTTGTTCTCTTTCAAGACTCTTTGTTTTTTCATTTCATGAAGAAATTTTTTTTTAAGTTTTTTTTGTTTTTTTTTCCTTCCACAGTATGTACTGAGAAAAATTCGCTACCCCATTATGACTGTTTTGTCTTGGAAATTGACTTGAAAGTCGAAACCGAAGATTTTTTTCTTTCTGGGGAGTTTTTTTTTTTCTTTTTTTTTTGTTCATTTCTTTGGAATTCTACCAATAAATTTTTTTTTTTTTTTGGCCAGTAACAATAAAAAGTTGGATTTCATGAAAATTGATTATGATCTTTAAAGTTACGAGTGTTTAGAGGATTAATTTTTTTTTTTTTATTTGTTAAGTGTTGAAATACAAGATTGAAAGGAAAATAATTATAATTATATATCGTGGGATTTACCTTGAGAAGGTGGTGTTGGATCTTGGTGGTGAGTCGATGAATGACTGCATAATGACAGAAAGTCATGTGTTGGTTTCCTTCCTGCGAATATGGTTTTGGACTTATCCTTAGCACCTTTTCTTCTTTTTTATTTAACTAAATATATTAATATTTACACATACAAACGATGACTAAAGCCAAAGAAAAAATAAATAAATAAATAAAGTAAATAAAATTAATTCAACAAAATTTTCAATCATTACCTTCTCCACCATATGGACGAGGCTGTGGAAGCTCCATAATCATCCAAATTTCCTCGCCTTCAGCTTATTGCAACATTCCCGGGAAAATCAACTTAAATGTGTTATATATATATATATATATATATATATATCACCACCAACTCATCAAATAAATAAATCTCTTAATTTCAGTGAATTATATTTGATCAATAAAGAAATTCGGTCTTCAAGCGCAATTCGAACGTTGCGACTCTAAACTCATCCAAAGTCTTTAATTACTAGATCTGCATCACAAGAACAAGAAAAAATAATTTTAAAGAAAATAGAGAGAGAAAGAATTCAAATCCAGTACACATAACTCAAAAGCCTTTTTAAATCAATCTATTTCCTCTCTTTTTTCCTTTGGGAAATCAATTTTCAGAAACTTATGCAACTAATATACTTACTAAATTATACATATTAATTTTTTCATTAAAAAATAAAAGAAGTTCATATAGAAATAGAGAATTACATACTAAATAAGAATTCAGCAGCAACAATTGATTGAATTATGGATAATTCAGCTTGGAAATACTTTCCTAAAGTAAAAAATCAGCACAAAGAAGGGAAGAAAATCAAATTGTTGATGAATTATGGATTATTCCATTTGACTTGGGCTTCTAGAGGGAGTACCCGAAAGAGAAATAGTTTCAAATCTCAACAACTCTACGTGCAATTCAGCCGAATTATGCCTAATTTAGTTACGAATCTTCACTACTTAGAGTTCAAGCAGAAGGAGGACATAATACCATAAAGAAGAAAAAAAATAATGAAATTCACGAGACATACCTTTAATCTGAATTTTTCTTTGACTAAAGCTTCAAGCTTTATCGATTGCGTCAAGAACCCAGAAAATGTAAATTCTAAATTAAGCCAGTGAATAAAAATAACTGAGGAAAGTTCTGAAATTCACAGCTTAAGAAGAAAACACACGGAAAGATCGTGGCCGAAAATGCACCAAATGTTTCATTTAAATTTCCACGAACCCAAAATTTATATATCACTCTCGTAACTTCTCTCTCTCTACACTCTCTTTCTCTCTCTCTTTTCTTTGTGGGGAAGGCCATTGTTAGAGATCTTTTATACAGTTCATAGCTTTACATTGCAATCTGTTAGTTTAATTTATCTTTTTCTTTTATCTATTTTTTTCGGTAACGTTGTTTTCCGTTTAGTCTAAACGGCGTTATGTTAAATTCGTTGCGGCCGAGTTGACGGCGTTACGTTGGAAATAGTTTAATTGATTTTTTTTTTTTTTTTTTTTTTTTTTTTGCGCCGTTTGGGGGAAGAAAGAGAAACTATGGTACGGTATGGCAGTATGGTCACGGAACTGGAAGATTTAGATTTAAATCGATTTATTATTATTATTATTATTAATAGTATAAGGTTTAGGATTTGTGATTTTAATAAGGCCTGTTTGGCGATCCCGATGACAATTTTAATTTACTGATTCCGAGAGAACTGATGTTAAACGCCTTATCTCAGATATGCCTGCTCCTTATTTCTTTTTATTTATTATTTTATGCTCTTGCTACTGCTCATCGCCAACTTCGTTTTATATTTCTTATTTTATTATAATGGAATCACCGAAAATTTATATATAATTAAATATGGCAAGATATTGCGGCTCACGGATGGATCGTGGTATAATTTGAGATGTTATATTTCGTTACGTGTTTTTAATCTTTAACAACATGTTAGGTGTTTAAAAAAAATCATAAAATAATAACATAAAATCTTTTAATTTACAAATAATAATATTAATTCATCAATATCAACACCTCAATTATTAGTAAAATAGTAATATAAATACTCATCTATTTCATCTTATACTAAAATCTCATGTTATTTGTCTAAAATAATATAAATATAATAACTTGATTAGAATTCTCACAACTTTACAAGTAACATAAAACATATAACCAATAAGAATTACAAGCGACTTTATCCCATAATTGGTAATAAAAATTAAATCTTAACTCTTGTTCATGTCCATTGTCTACTCTATATGCAACCTTACCCATCCTAAAATAATAATCTTCATTCTCTTCTTAATTATGAAGTTTGCCAGTACCATCATAATTCTTAGTAATGTCATCATAATTTGAACTTGCAGTTGAAAAACAATAACCTCTATAAGATAAGCTGACCCTCAATATAGGATACCACACATATACACATGAACATACGTATAACAAGTTGAACATATACGAATAATAATTATAAATACAATAATCAACCGATTAGATCTTATTATTTAAGTTCACAAGTAATATAGTTTTACTGTTGTAAGACTTGAGGTAACTCATGACTCTTATACATACAATATATAAATATTATATATGTATTGGTATTGGATCCTCCTTAATCACTTAAATACCAAAAACCATTTTAAATCTACATGGGCCTTTCAGTGTAAGACTTCGTTAAGGAAAACATTACGCAAAGATCATTAGATGCCTCACTAACATTATTGAACCTAATCAGTGAGTGGTCAAAGCCAAGTATAAGCAACAAACAATTAAGCCCAAGTTTTAATTTAGTCTGATTTATATATATTAGCCTAATATATACATCCATCAAACATCTATCCCATACCTAGATTTCATATCTCAAAAAGGTTTGGCACATGTGTCTCCTAGCACCTATTCAGAATATACATGCTAATTTAAAATTTATTAAATTTTGCGACTTAAAACTTCTTTCCCTCTAACTCAACCCTTCACCCTATACTTTAAGCTTCTAAACTGCACTCCATACATCTTTTCATATCCTTTCGTATTATACACACCAATATTGATGCATATATATAGATAACATATATTATTATATTATATACATTATTATATATATACATAATATATTTATGTAAAATATATATGATTATATATTACTTGTTTATTTATTATCTCTTTTTCTTCTTTTCCCTTTCGCTGTTTTCTTTCTCTCTCTCATTCTTTGTCTCTCATCCCCCTTACCGACACACACATACACCTCCCCCACTCCATTACACACACATGCAAGTGTCCCCCTCTCCCTCGTCCCCATTACTCCTTCTCCCTCATCCTATATTGCACATACACATATATACATTCTCATACCGTACTGTATCACCCTACTCACACACAATGTGCAACTCGACACATGTACGTGCACCTATTTCACACGTACTTGTCACCTAACACACATACACATACACCATGCTCACTGTTACTATCCCTCGTTTACACTAGACATATGCATCCCCTTCTCTTTGTCTACATCTACACATACATACATACATTTCATCGGATGCCATCTTACTCACACATACACATAATGTAAACCACCTACACACAACTGAATACACATATACATACACACACTCTCTACACTACACGATGCTCCAATCAACACATACATGTGTAACTACAGCATTACTAGTGACGACACATAGTAAAATTGTATAAAGAACTCGACTTACTCTTTGTTTCTTAGTGCACTAACACTCCAACCAACAAGTCCCACACTACTTTTCTAGAAATACACGATTTTCTTAAGTTTCCTTTGCCTAAATAAGAGAAAAACGAATTTCTTCAAAGTACAAGTGGTAACTTATCCAGCTTCAACTATTCCTTTGCAAAAACCTACTTTTTGCTTTGATTTCTATAAATTTTGAGAAGAAAATTTTTGTGTGTTTATCACAGACCAAAGAGGGCCAATATATATACAACATAGACGCACTAACCAAGCTTCTAAATATAGAAAACAAATATCCTAAATATAGAAAACAAATATCCTAAATATACTCTTTATATAATTGACAGATATTTACAGATCCTAAAATATTCTAATATTATATCTTAAATTTACTCTTTACATAATTAGCAGATATTTACAGATCTTAAAATATTCTAATTCCCCCTCTTAAGTTGGTGCATGAAGATTGCAAACCCCCAACTTGCATAGAAGATACCCAAATTGCTGTGTCCCCAATGCCTTAGTAAAAATATCAACGAGTTGCTCAGAACTACGTACATAAGCAATCTGAACATGTCCATGTTGAATCTCATTACGAATAAAATAATAATCAATTTCAATGTGCTTTGTTCGCTCATGAAACACCGGATTTGCACTAATGTGTAAAGCTGCTTGACTATCACAATATAACAACATAGGATGAGAGTATACAACACCGAGAGACAGTAAAAAACCCTTTAACCATTTCAGTTCATACACAGTGGTAGCCATGGAACGATATTCTGCTTCAGCAAAGGATCTCGACACTATATGTTACTTTTTAGTCTTCCAAGAAATGGGAGAAGTCCCTAACATAACAAAATATCCAGTAAGAGATCGTCGAGTTAAAGGACAACTCCCCCAATCAGAATCATAATAAACATACAACTGAAGATCATTATCAGCTCATAAAAGTATTCCTTATCTAGGACTGCCTTTCAAATAACGAACCACGCGCAAAGCTGCTTCCCAATGAGCTTCCCTTGGTTGATGCATAAATTGTGCTAAAATATGAAACTGTAGGACAATTCAGGTCGAGTAAGAGTCAAATAAATCAGTCTTCCTACCAATCTTTGATACTTCTGTGAATCTGCCAATAATGCATTTTCTGCTAAGGCTAAATGATGATTTTGTTCAATGGGAAAACCAGATGGTTTAGCACCCAATAATCCAGCTTCACTGATAATATCCAAAGCATATTTGTGTTGGTAATGAAAAATTCCTTCTTGATTCCGAGCCACCTCTACGCCTAAAAAATACTTTAATGTTCCCAAATCTTTCATGTAGAAGTAGTTGCATAAATAATCTTTAAACTTTTGAATAGCAACTCCATTATTCCTCGCAATAACAAGATCATCGACATACACCAGTATACTCAAATGTATCTTATCTCGATTTAAAGTAAGCAATGAATAATCAGATTGAGATTGAAGAAATCCATACTGCTTTAATGTAGTTGTCAATTTGGAAAACCAACATCGGGGGGCCTGTCGTAACCCATAAAGTAATTTACGTAATCGACAAACTTTGCCAGGCTGTTGAGTAGAGAACCCAGGTGGCATCTTCATGTACACCTCTTTTTCTAGATCTCCATGCAAGAATGCATTATAAACATCCATTTGATGGAGTTCCCATCCTTTTGTTGCTGCTACCGAAAGAAAAGTACGTATAGTAACCATTTTTGCAACAGGAGTGAAGGTCTCATTGTAGTTAATTCCTTCAATCTGATTATTGCCAAGAATCACCAGATGAGCTTTATAACGTTCAACCGAACCATCTGAGTTATATTTGATCTTGTAAACCCATTTATTGCCTATAGCTTACTTTCCATGTGGCAAATCTTCCACAGTCCATGTCCCATTAGCTTCAAGTGCCTCAATTTCTTTCATCATGGCTTCTTTCCATCGAATGTCTTTGATGGCCTGAATATAAGAAACAGGCTCCTTTTCAGCTGTCATAGCTGCTAAGAAAGAATGATGTTGTGGAGAAAATTTGTCACAATTTACATAATGTGCTATAGGATAGGAGGTACCTGTGGATGGAATTAGATTAGAGGAACATGCAGAGGGACTTATTTGTTATGCAGTATATGTCACAAAATCTTGCAGCCGAGTAGAAGCTTCTTTTGTTTTATGACCCCGTCTAAGTTGTTCTGGAACAGATTCACCCAAGATTTCAATTATACCCCCCTTGTCGTTATTATCACTTTGAGTCACAGTCGACTTCTCAGGTACCTCACTTTCGTCTTCCTCATTCAATTTACCATTAAAATGATTGGTGATATCGAAAGAAGCACCTTGTACAAGATTTGGTTATATACCTTCCTTATCAGCATATGGAAATTCAAATTCAGAGAACACAACATTTCTGGATACAAAATATTTTCCTGTATCGGGATCATAAACTTTCCACCCTTTTTTTCTGAAAGGATATCCTACAAATAAACAACGTTGACTCCTACTAGCAAACCTATCTTTTTCTTTATTTAAGTTCCGAGCATAACATAGGCACCCAAAAGTTCGAATGTGATTATAACTAGAAGGTTTACCAAACAATATCTCAGAAGGAGTCTTTCCTCCTGATAACTTAAAGGAGTCCGATTGATCAAATATACAGCTGTCAGAACACATTCTCCCCAAAATTTGATGGGAAGATTGGCCTGAAATCTTAAAGCTCTAGCTACATTTAAAATATGACGATGTTTCCTCTCAACACGTCCATTCTGTTGAGGTGTTCCTACACATGAGATCTGATGTAAAATTCCATTTTCAAAAAAATAGTTATGCAAGGAAGCAAGTTCAGTCCCATTATTACTTCTAACTATCTTCACATCTTTTTGAAATTGTCTTTTAGTCATGGCAAAGAAATTACGCATGACAAGTTCCACTTCTGTTTTTTCAGTTAACAAATATATCCATACACCCCTAGAAAAATCATCAACAATGGTAAAGAAATACGAGGCCCCACAAGAAGCATTAACATGATAAGGTCCCTATAAATCACAATGAATTAATTCAAAAATTTCATTTGCTTTAGTGTCACTAGAAACAAAAACTTCTCTTGTTTGTTTAGCTCTCAAACAAATGTCACATGGTTTATTCTTTATTGAACTATTACTAAATTCAACTTGAGGAAGAGATTCCATAATTTTTGTAGACGGATGCCCCATCCTCCTATGCCATAATTCAAAAGAATCTACATGGCTTGTCTTGCATGCTTGGACTGATACTGCTGACTTCAAATAATAAAGTCCCTTGCACTATTTACTCGCTCTAATCACCATCCTCGAGGTGCGGTCCTGTATAACACAAATTTTATCGGTAAATTGGACATTACAATTAAAGCCATCAAGCAATTGCGACACAGATATCAAATTACAATTCAAATTTGGAACATAGAGAACATTGTCTAGTTTGATATGTTTTCCCAAGCAAACTGATCCATCCTTCAATGCCATCACCTGCTCTCCATTAGGTAATCTAATTGAACATGCCACAATTTCTTTCAAATTTGTTAAACATTCTAAAGTACTTGTCATATGTTGTGAAGTACCAGAATCAATAATCCAATTCAGATTATCCTTACCATTCATCTTCTCACTAGTACCCGGCTTACATGTGTTCAACAAATTGAGAAAGAATTACCATTGTTCTGCTGTCAAGGTCCCAGAAGCTGTATTTTCTTCCATTGCTGCCATTGATGATGATGGTTGCCCAATTATATGGGCTGTATTCACCTTTGGCGTATTACTTTGTCCATGCCCTGCACTCTGTCCCCTTCGTCCACATTTAGCCCCTTTAGGTTGGTCACCCCACCATTTCGGATATCCAATGAGTTGAAAACAAGTTTCAGAATCATGTCCCTCTCGTTTGTAGTGTGAGCAAATGGCAGATTTGTCTTTCACTTCTATTTTATACTTTCGCCCTCCTCTATTGGTCTACACCGCAAAACTCACAACTTCTCCATGTTCTTTCTTCCCTCGTGAGATGTTTCTAAGACATTTTTCTTGGCACACCAATGAGTATGCCTTATTCAAGTTTGGCAATGGTTCTGTGCTCAAAATATTGGAATGAATTGCTTAATATAATGCATCTTCCAACCCCATAAAAAACTGATGAAGCCTCTCTTCTTCTCATTTCTTGTCAAGTTCAGCTGCAATATTACAATTGCATCTTCCACAACGGCAGATGGGAATTTGCTCATAATGCATAAGCTCTTCCCAGAGTTGTTTCAATTTCCCATAATAAGTCATAATTGACAGACCTCTCTGTTTGCAGTTGGCAAGTTCTGCCTTGATTTGCTGAACATGAGGTCCATATGCGATAGAGAATCGCTCTTTGATATCTTCCCATAAATTCTTTGCAATCTCCATATATGTTACGGTAGATCGCAGTGTTGGCTCGATTGTGTTGAGCATCCATGAAACCAACATTGAATTCATAGTCCACCAATCCTCTAATTCAGTGAAATCATTAGCAGGTTAATTAATCGTTCCATCAATAAATCCGAATTTCTTCTTGGCCCTCAACGACGTTTGCATCGCTTGAGCCCATTCATCATAATTGTCTCCTTTTAATTGCACCTAAGTAATTATATTACCAGGATTATCACTCGAAGTCAACAGTAAGGGGAGGCTGGTTTTTTTCCCTCGCTAGTCATAGCGTTTTTTTTTTTAATAATATAGCTCCGATACCATATCAATTTTGAGAAGAAAATTTCTGTGTGTTTATCACAAGCCAAAGAGGGCCAATATATATACAACATAGATGCACTAACTAAGCTTCTAAACATAGAAAACAAATATCCTAAATATACTCTTTACATAATTGACAGATATTTACAGATCCTAAAATATTCTAATAATTTCCGCCCCTTAACTCCTTGAATCCGAGCCTACAAGTGTTCTTGAGGGTTCTCCTTTAAGTTTTTAGTATTGCACACAAAAGAAATTGTATAGAATAGTGGGGGAAGAAAAAATAATATAGAGAGAAAGATATGGGTTTGAACTTTTTCCTTAAACAAGTTTGCCCTTAGTATTTGAAGTCTATTTACATGCCATACTAATGTTCAAATCTTTTCTCTCGACAATATTGCCTCTAATATTTGATGTCTATTTACATGCCATGCCAATAATTGAAAATAATAAATCATTATTTCCTTTAGTTTCCTTAATTTAATTTATTCAATTGACTTAGGTTTTATAGTAGATTATTTTAAATTATGTTGTACCGTATATCTATTATATGCACAACTTTACTTACATTTTTATTTATTTTTCTTTTTCCTAGTTTGTTGGCTCCGTATTCTAATTCATCAAACTTTTTGATAATCTCTTATTACATATTTGGTTGTAGGAGATTAGTGGAAATAACATATAAAAGTGTTTACATATAGACTATTTGAAAAATTGTGATATGTTAAACGTATAAAATTTGTGTCACATACCTTATATAACGTGGATAGATAGATGATGATATTGTACTAGAGTAGTTTATAACACCGAAAGAATACTAAAAGGATGAATTAAAGAAATGAAAGAGGCAAGAGCACCCAGTAAGTGTACACATTATAATCTACATTTGCTTAGGAAGGTCTTTAGTTATATATGATATAATATCTTAATGCAAATTGAAAACTCACTAACAGATCAAAAGCATAATTATTTGGATTCCATCCACTAATCTCGCAAACATAACCTAATGAATTCGGGCTCAACTCATTATTCACTATGCATATTGGTTTATCTAGTTTCTTTCCTCTCTTAGGATTTTTTGGATTTATGAGAAAGAGTTGCGAAGCTCAATATTTAAAGTTTAAATCATTACCAATGTGTTTTTACTATTTAGAGCTCACATTGTTGTCTAGCACGTAGCTATACAAAGTGAAGGAAGATGACACATTAAATTTAGTTAAATCTCATTTCATTTTGTCATAATGATGCTGGGAGATGTGTGATGACTTGATTTGTTCATTTAAACTTGTGATCTTATATTCTCTCCCTGAAGTATAAATGCAACAAATTGTGGCAATATAAATAAATTGTCATATATATTAAAAAATTTAGGGCAAACACAAAATGGTACCCAAAGAATACGAAAAGTAGCAATTGATAATTTGAAACCCATGAATCCAAGAGTTCAGTACGTACACTTGACTATTGAGTGAGAGAAACATTTTGGGCAAAAGTTCATAAATGATTAAACTACATGTATAGATGTTGCCTTAATTTGAATGATTGGTATCGGTTGAGGACATGGGTGTTTTGAAAATGAAAAGATTGGGGAATCCATCGCTCATGTGCATGCCTTTTACAAGAAATATATAATATAGGACATTTAAAAATGAAAAGCAATGGCTAGGAGCTTCCTTTCATTGTGTGAGAGCGGCGGCTAACATGTTAACGCCTACCCTAACTAGACCAATATACACAATTTAGATTCCGTTTCCTGAGATTCCTTTTCCTTGTTTATTTTATTTTATTTTTTTATTTTCACACGCCTACTCAACTGTTCCTTCGAACAATACTTTGAAGTAATAGCTTTCCCGTGTTACTTTGAAAAGGAATTATAATTATTTTATAATAATAGTACGAAGAAAGAAAAGTTTTAATGGTATTAAAATATTATATTATTACATATTTTTATGAGATTTCAGTACGTAAAAATATTAATAATAGTTTTTCAAAATTTATATAATGTCTTTGGTACTTATATTCCATTCATTTAGATATATAGTATATTAGTATTATTGAATTTTTTTTTTCATATTAATATGATTCATCTATTTAATACCTTATAGAGTTTCAATTTTACTTGGGAAATGAAAATAGTTCGTGGATAAAATTAGAAAAGTTTTCAGTACTAGTCGGCCTTTTGAACTTACAAGACCTGCATAGTTAATCTAGTAGATTCTAATTTGAGTATATCACATGACATCTTCTAGTTCCAAAATTTTAAAATTTGCTCTCGCAAAATACATCTTATCTAGCTATCATGAGACATACATACACGGAACTTGTACTATGTATCATAATAAAGACACCGTATGATGTATTGTTAAGTACGAAATACTATACATATCTTGTAATATATCCTTAATAAATACCCTAATTAAATTTGGTGGATGTAATGAACATTTAAGCAACATAGCACATCGGGTGGTTAATATCCAAATAATAGACTTACATTAAGTAACTCGATCATTTAGAAGGTTTAAATTTGAAACTTCATAATAATAGCATCCTATAATTAATGAAATGGTTTTTAATATACTTTTAATGGGTTTTAGACTTATATTTCAAATATTTTGGAGGCAGAAAATTAACTTAGAATTAAGAAAGATTTAAATGAAGTTAATATATATGGAGTAATGTATTATCGTAACGAAAAAATAACTGCTCTATGGCGAGAAAAATTTAAAAAAGAAAAAGAAAAAAACTACTCAGATCTTTCATTGAGTTTCCCAAGTTACACATGGCGTAGGTTCTAAGATGAGAAGTTTATAGAACAGACTCTGCTTCCAAACTTTTGGAAATCTCAATCTAACGAGTAGTGTAATGAGTGGAGCTTTCCACCTCTCCCACCTCAGATCATATAACCCTAACTAAAACAATTAGTACTATAAAACTAGAGTAGATTACAAACACAATCTGTAAACTATTAATCAAAATGCAAATGGATTTTATATCCGAATAAAATTTTGAAAATATGCAAATAATCTTAAAACACTATTAAAACCTCTCAAAATTCTTGCTAAACCCTTAAAATCATTGTTCTTTGGATCTAGATGTATTTGTGATTATTCATAAAATCAAAATGCAGAACTTCTGTAGTTTGATCGATTACCTTTAAGTAAATCTATTCACTTTGTGAACATGGATCCCGAGTTTCTTTATTATATATTCAATGGAGAAAAAAAAAAAAAAACGATTACTGTAGGTATGTATACCATGAATCAATGCAAAATTTGATTGGGTCAGTCACTGTGCTATATATTTTTGTCCGGAGTGGTCTCGTAACAGTAACAAATTCTCGAATTTAAAAATTTAAAAGCAATGGTCGTTATTACGTTTGGTCTAAATCGAGGCTGATATCATCATCAATTCATCCGAAATTTCCAAAGAGTATTAAATATTGTAGACGTAGACACATTAGATAGAAAATTCTGGGTTGCTTCTTTAACAAAATGAAAAATTTTCGACGATCATAAATTGGTTGGTTCAGTCAAATTTACTTGCAACCTTTTGGCTATTAATTCCAGCTATAATATCAAATGGAATTCGCTAATAATTATCATTCACCTCGTGATGAAAGTGAAAGCAATTGAATCTAGACTCGGTTGCGTAGTTCGACTTAGTTTACTTAAAACCAGAAATCGAATGAATTAGAAAAAAGAGCTTGGATGAATATAGACTTAGGATTGACCCGACATATTGAACCATAAAGCCAACTGGCCGGACTTGACCAAATTGAATTGATTTAGATCATTTGCAATTCTTTCCGCCCTGCATAAAATAAATGAGTAGAACAGAATAAAAATTTGAAAACAAGGTAGTATAAAATATGTATTATTAGGTAGGCACATTTGATTTTACATATTTCTAAATGCATTTTATATCAATTTTTTTTTTTTTTTATGTTAGAAAGCTAAGGTCTCCATATGGAAAAATAGGATGCTTATATGGATCGTGTGTTCTAAATATTAAAAGAAAATTTATAAAAATTACATATTAACAAGCACAGCAAATCTTGTCTATTTATTCCATCATGCGGTCCGGGGATATATATATATATATGTGTGTGAGAGACTTACTGCAACCCTAAAACCCCCTAGCTTACTAGTCACTAAGCAGTAGCTCTTCAACGACCTTTCTTTTTCTATTTTGTTTTTTTTTTTACGAAGCTTTTCCATTATGCTAAAGAGACGAAAATGAGTCGCTATAATTAACCTAACCGTACGAAATCGGGTTCATCACGTGAGACCAAACCATCGCATGTGGTTGACTTACTAATAGTTACTGGTTGACCTTTTAAGAGAGAGAGAGAGAGTAATCTAAGAAAAGAGGAGACACTTGTGAGTGATGATTAGTGCACAGATCCCGATCCATAAATAACTTAAACTAAGGTAGGAATAATTAATTAAACCGTTTGCATCGGAGTTGTAAGTTTAAGGTTAGGGTTATTTTTTCTTTTATTTTTTTCCTTTTGGTTTTTTGAGTGGTTTTATGGGACAGTCACCAGAGGATGTTGGTGATAAAGGAAGTAAAGTCACGTGTTGCATCTATTATGCTTTGTGCAAGGGAAGTGTGATGCGTCGTGCGTTTTAAATAGGAGCCTTTCAGTTCTACCGGGAAATCCGGGACTTTACTCCTTGGCTTAGCTTTCCATGTGCTTCCTACGGAGAGAATTGCTACATTTTTATTCGGTAAAAGGAGAATTAAACATTTCTAATACCAATCTTGTCCTTTTCTCCCATTCCTCTCTCTCTCTTAAATAAACATTTAGGAATACAATGAGACAGTTGCTTAGTATATGAACACAATATTATGGATTTGAATAATTTAAAGTTAATTTGTTCAAAGTATTTTAAATTTATCCGTTTAAACATGATCTTTCATTCTTATATGCATATTATTTACGCATTATGTGTGTGTGTTTGTGTATGACAAAAAAAAAGAAAAAAAAAGAAAACCCATTGCATACCTAAAATCTCCAAAAAAAAAGAAAAAAAAAAACCATTGCATACCTAAAATCTCGGGGCAACCTGAGATTCACTCCATCATCCAATTTTCGTGAGATTTGATTATGATTGATCTTACTATTCGTGAAATACAACAATCTACATAAGCTCGACCATGTTATGAAATTTGGACTTAATATAATATATACCCTTATTTCACCTAAAAGAACAATTGGACGCACAATGGGATAACTATGTTTAATCGAAAGTGACAGCTAACAAGTGATATCATACGAATTGCATCTCTCTTCTCCTGTTGTTGATAATGCGCCCACATGCCTCCTATGGCAAAAATTTGTATACAACCTCCTTCTTGTACATCGGGCCTTTTGTAGGGATAAAAGATTTCACTAGAAATGATAGTTCATATATATATATATATATATGCCTTTTGTAGGGATAAAAGATTTCACTAGAAATGATACTATATATATATATATATTGCGGGTTACTAGTATATTGATAAATAAATTTTAATATATAATAATTTTTATAATCACTCAGGATAATTTGTTATATATGTATATAAAAATATATCAAATTCTTAATTTTTTTAATCTTATTATTAAACTTTACATGTAACATATTACTCATGATGAATTCTTTTTTTTTTATAGACACATACTAGAATCTTGATTGTATAGTAAGTGCAAGTATAAAACATATATATATTCTACAACAAACTCAGCATAAACATTAAAAATTGGTCTATAAGACGGAATCTATTGAAGCATAGAGTGTTACTCAGATATATATATATATATATATCCATTAAATAAAGTCTTGATTATGCTTAGTTATTTTAGTAAGTGAAACTAAGTTGGCTCTCACGACCATGGCGAGTTGGGGACCATTAACATGGCGGTGCATGGGCACAATGAACGGCTAGGCGTCATTTACCTTTATACCAGTTAAACAGTATTACGTGTCATGTTCGATTAGGTTGTAACATGACCCCACCTTAACATGCTTTCTTAAAACACGTGACACCATGAACCGGGGTACAGAGTTCCATTTTCCTATTATATCTTTTTCATTTGTTTATGTGTACTGTATGTATTTTGCTAAATAGAAATTATAATAACCTATTATATCTTATTTATTTATTTATGCGTACCATATATATTTTGCTAAATAGAAATTATAAGAAAAAGGGAAGGGGAGTCCTTACGTTATTATTTAATTAAGCTATAATTTGTTATTAATAGTTTGATAATCAATTAATTTGTCTACTAAGTATGGTTGTTGTTGCATATGAACAAGTGATCAATCCATTACATATTAATGCGCATTCTTTTAAGGCTTTAGTTTTGGTTTTAATGATATATTATAGATGTAATAATCCGAATAAAATATGGTGCTTTTTTTTTTTTTTTTATAAAAAAGATAATCTTAATAACTAACAAGAGAGAGGAACTGAATGGTAGGGAATTAAACTTGTATATTTTATTAAGTTTGATATTGTGGAATTTTGCATGGAGAAAATGAAATTACAAGCGTCCGTAAGTATTGTAAAACCGTGACCTCACCACCGAGCTGACTAAGTTCGGAGCTGACCCATATCGTACGTATACAGTAGATGGATACATTTGACCTGGTTTTCTTATCTTTCCTTCAAAAATTTTTTAACACTTCAGGTGAATCCCAATTTTTGAAGTACAGATTCACTTGTTTGTGGCTTTTGTCTATGTATTGCCAAAAATACTCTCCTATATATATATATATATATATATATATATATATATAATGTACCACCCCATAGCACGTGACCAGCCTTAATTAATTACCAGATTACGAATAACCACGAGTGGTAAGACAAAACAGTTGAAAACAGAAGTAGTTTTCAGAGTGTATTGAATTGAAGGATTTGATTAAGTTTCCATTCAAATATAGACACTTATCACTGAATAAAATAATTATATTAATTGATATCTAATTAATTAATTTGTTACAATAATAGGATAAATTTCATTCAAAGAGAAAATTGCTAATGTACCTTATAGTATTCGTTCAATATGCGCTTAATCTTCTTATCTCTAAAATTGAGCTTTGAACATCCAAATCTTTAATAAAAATGCCCATGATAAAATCATAAAAAAGTTTGTAAGATCAAAAAAAAAATTATGTAAAAAGAAAAAAAGAAGAGAGAGGGGAAGGTCTCGTTTTTTCTCTATGTATTTTCAATATTTTCTTTAATTGTACTATATTACTTTTTATTTACCCTTTTCTTTTTTGTATTTTGTTTTCTGTAATAGCTTATTTTTTATTAGTTCTATCAAGGATGTTGATGGTAAGTGTAGAGCTATGAAAACACTTTTATCATAAAGATATAAACATTCGCGTTAAATACGTAAAGTGTGAATTTTTTTTTTTTTAAAAATTATCCATGTTGAATTTAGTGGCAACAGGAGGAGGATGCCGATGATGAGAGTAGGGAGATATATATAGATATATAACGTGAAAAGTGATGTGAGGTCACATTCAGAGGGGGAAGAGGTGGAACCAACCGAGTCGACCCCGCAACTCACGTGCAAAGAAACAAAAGCGACATCAATGTTTAGACAAATCAATTGATGGCCCCAACCAACCTAACTCTATTAAAGGTTCCTTTCATTTCACTCTAATTAATCCCCTCCATCCCACCCCTCTATTCCTATTCTTACTACACATTTCTAACATTATTTCCAATCATATGTATAATAGATTTGAATAATAATATCATAAAAAAAAAAATAATAATAATCTTTCTCCCGCGCGACCTTAGACATTTTCTTCCTATATAAGATATATATCTACACGTAATATGATGTAGGCGGTGGTGTAAAAATATGTATACGTTTGCATATGTCTGTACTTGTCTACATTATGTATGATCTGATATGGTACCATAATTTTTTTTGGCCAGCATCATAAGTTGCTTATGGAGGCTTAATATATATATATATATATATATATATAATATCCATTGTTCACAATAAATTTCTGACCAAACATAAAAGATGGCAATTTATCCATCCATCCATCCTATGGATTCAACATTAATAAATCGGCAATGAAGTATTCTCGTCTTCAGAAGATGCCACTTTCACTCGCACGCTACAATCATTGGTATAATTGCAAGGTATCAAAATGGACCGATTAAAATGTTAAATAATGCATTTGATTCTAACGCCATCTATCTACAGTAGAAGGGCGGAGTTTTCTTTTTCTTTCTCTAAAAGAAATTATCGTATTAAAAACGATTCAGACGAGGATAATACTGCGAATATACATATAAGAACCTTAACCACAAAATATTTGTATTAATTAAAATGTCCTTTTAAATGCCATATTTTAATAAAGCACAAATGAATGAACGTCCAGATTAATTGAAGACTTGAAGTATGAAGATCTTGTACAGATTTGCTTGCCAAGTCGTTGCAAAGGCATTGTATGAGAGAGCTTAAATCATATTTAAAGTCAACCCTTGAACATTTTGAAGTCTGATGTTGATAGTTTAATTTTAATTTTAATTTTAGATATGCTTCAATTTTTACAAAAGAAAAAGAAAAAGAAAAAGAAAAATAAGAATACATCAAATTACAAGTTTCAAAAGCTGATAAAAGTGTCGAAAAATGATATGTATCTATGTGGATAAAGAGAGATTAGATTAATCTTGTAGCTAGCTGTTTTCGTCGGCCATCTTTACAAGACAGCCAAAAAACAATAACTTCTGATTGAAACTTTACACAGAAGAACCCTGTATTAAGCCAATATGATATTGATAAATGCATTATCCATTATCCCTAGCTATTACCGATGCTTGTGTAGATAATTAATCCATCCATTAGATTAAATTAATAAGAAAAATCTTAGCAATTGCTTGAAAACATGTGTGGAAAAACAAAAAAAAAAACACACCCAAATGAAGAAACTTTTCATTTTTCAACGTACTTGATTATTCGTAGTAGTTATCGTTAGTATCGAAAATTATAAAACAATTTTATTTTAGTTCTTTACCTTATAAGAGTCGTAAAGATATCGCTCGATGGATAATAATTTTTCTCTCGTGGTGTGAACGCAACATGATAAATCTATCTTATATGGCTTATAGTGATGCATAAAATAAAATCCCACCTAATATAAAATACTCTATTAAGAACATAAAATAGTTATCGAGATTCCGGATGTATAATGACGGCAAAACCCAGGTTCATGCACACAAATAGGGTCTTGCCCTTTTTTATTCCAAGCACCTTCTTTTCGTGGTTTGAAAATGTTGTATACAGAAAAAGGGGAAATAAAGTGTTTCAATTTAACACCATGGCAAAGCGTACGTTTAAGTTCGATTCCTTTGAAGCTCCCAAACCTAAATTCTTTTAACCAAAAATATTTTTATTCAAGTCTCAATTGAATGATCGAGTACGTGACTAATTTTCTCGCATGCGAATATTACAATTGAACGTTAAAATGACAAGAATCGATTAAATATATTCCAAGTTTTCGTGCACCTTGTTAAATTTTAGTTTAATATCCATTGGTTACTTGATTATTCAAATGAATTTGCGTATCAAAACTAATATAACTATATTTGATAAGAGAGCATATTTAAAATATTTATCACTGATGCAGTTTTTAGAAACATAAAAATAAAAAAAAATAATTAAAAAATAGTTCATCAAATTTAGTTTAAAATCCATTAATTTCTTGATAAAAAAAAATTGTTACATCAAAACTATTTTCTGCTATGTTAATCGTTTTTTGAGGAAGATAAAAAGATGGAGAAATTATTATTGCAAATATTCAAAATTACATTAAACTCCAAAGACTGACGACTTTATTATCTGTATGTAGCACGGGACAAAAGAAGCTCCACAGCATGAAGCAAAAAGGGCAAGCCCGAAAATAACGGAACGAAACTACAAAAGCATGATTAGTTGTCATAAGGGTTTCTTTATTTAATTTAAGATAAGATGCTGAAATTGAATTAAATAAATTATGATTTATTTGTTTTGAGCATGGGAGTTTCCTGTAACATGGACATTCTCTTCTAAAGGAATCCGTTTAGGGATCAGTTAACAATTCATATTTATATAAACTTTTTTTTTTCTTTTCCGTGTCTTAGGACATAGCATACTGTGCATTTAAACCATTTAAAGTTTCACTGTGTGGTTTTTAATTACGAGAACGTTAAAGAGTGTTATAAACAAGACAAACACAATAAATAAATAAAATAAGAAAACCTTTTACTCATTTCATAAACTACCATTTGTGTAAAGTGCATGACCATCATTAGAAGTATGAAAATTTCTTATAATCTCGTTAATTAGTACTAGGAAAGTATTCGTTAATCTACTCTATTTAATTTATAATTGTTTTTTTTTTTTTATCTTTTAACTTTAAATTAATCAAAGAGGACTTTTGGAATAAAATAACTTATCTGCCCTTTTGGGTGGGTATCATGGAAGCGTGTCATGAAAACCGTGGAATCCGCACCGCATCACGTGATTAAAAATGTCTGCCTACCACATCGTAGCCTCTCGAATCACGTGGCCAACTCAGGTTTGCGATGTCCGTGGGCCCTATCCAATATATTGGAATGGGATCCCGTTTCGTTTTTATCTTTTCAATAAACAAACACCCTACCGCCCTCTTTGCTCCTTATTTTTTAAAAGATCTAAGGTTGTGCCGTTCAAGAGCTTTTTTTTTTTTTTTTTTTTTTTCGAATTTTTTAACGTACGCTCTAATATTAGAAAACATGTTGGCAGGATTGTTCCCCCCAAACACCCCCCCCCCCCCCCCCCCCCCCCCCCCCCCCAATAATTAACGCACCTAAATTTGATTAACTATTGCATTCAACATCGAAGGCTCTAAAATCCGATGAGATGTCCATGTAATATGAAAAGAGTTACCCTTTTTTCTTATTTTTTACTAATATAACATAGTATCACATTTTAAGTAAGACTAGTTGAAAATGTATTGAAATGGAATTGAATTAGAACTAAAATAATAAATTCATTTATGTGATTAGAAATTTTAATGGGCTTCTTGATTTTATTTCATTATTATAATTAGTTGTAATATATTTATAAATATAATGTTAAAATAAGCTTAATGGGTTTTTTTCTTTTAATGATAAAGTTGAAGGTTAAATGGGTAACTTTCATAATAATTAATGATAGTGGGATGGAATTGCAACTTCATCCTCTTAAAAGACATAATTGAATTACAATTTCATCATCTCCAAAGGCATAATCAAATTTATCTTAAAGTTAGAATCTTGATTGCATTTTCTAAAAGCATTTTTAGATATGAAAAATGGAATGGGATTGGAAATTGTGATTTCATTTTGTTTCACTCTCACAACCAATTATGCCATAATAGTTTTAAGAGATATGATGGACAAATCCTACCACTTGCCCATTGTTTTAGTAAAATATCCCCCTCGAAAATTTAGACTCAATAAATTCCTTTTGGATCAATTTGCAACTATACACACAATTTGCAACTATATATGTCACGCTTTCTTTAGTAGCTCTTAAACAAAAAAAAAAAGAAAAAAAAGAAATCAAGCTAAACGTAATAAAAATAAAAGGGAACTAAAAAAAAATAAAATAACAAAAGAAAATTTAGAAAATAGAGTTAACCTTGGTTGTTGACCTAGCTAGCCAGGGTGAGGTAAGCACCCCCAGCAATAGGATGATTGCTTAGCAACAAGGTGAACACGGTGATTTGAACCCATCTATAATGGGGGTTAATTTGCCAACCTGATATGTTATGTAAAAAATAAAAAAAAAAGAAAAGAAAAGCAAAAAAAAAATCACCGTCCTAGGCCGTTCATTCCATCCAATTATAACATTCATTTACATCCCACTACCTGGAGTGGGAGACCAACCACCTTTATTGATAGGTGACGACTAATCACGTTTTCTCAAACACTAAGGTCACTTACATCAAGGACAATCACATATGCCCTTAATTGTTTTAACTTTTCCGAGTTACTTTACTATCATAATTTCTTTAGATTATTTGTTTCCTTATTTTCCATTGAAAAATAGCTTAATGTCTTTATTTTGCCTACTTGGGATATTGATGGATATTGGGAATCTTTTAAAGGAAAAGGGAACATTTCAAGTGTTAATTGTCGACAAATGACAGCGTGTCAAGTGCCCTTTCATGGCATATGAGGTACAAGAGAGAGTAATCAAAAGTCTAATTGTGTAAATCAAATATCCAAAAAATTTCTAATAACATGTTTAGATAGTTTTTAAAAAAAGATTATATAGTTATTTTTGCCTTGCAAACCCATTCTTACATTTGGTTGACCGAATACCTATTTCATGATATCGTTATTTTGTAAAATGTGGAATTACAATTTCTTTACAAGACCGAAGGAATAGTTATCCTTTAATCTTTTTCTATATAATTCAGTATCTATCTATGAGAACTTAAAGAAACGATAAGTAATAATTATTATTAATGTTGTCAAATTTGGATAAAAAGGTTGACTCGAGAATAAGAAAGGGTCAAAGATTAAGAGGGTCAAATCGAGATTTAATCGAGGTTAATAAAAATTACTTATATTCTTGAAAATCGAAAGTTAAAAGCTTTTTACAGTTCACTTTTTTTGTTGTTCTTTGATATATAGTTATTTTATTAGCAAATTAGTATGCTTCAAGAGATAAAAAAAAAGAAAAGAAAGAAAGTATATTTTGACTAAAAAAAACTCGGTGAGTTATTATAAGAACTAGATCAAACCAATTGAGTCAATTAGGATGAACTTCGTCACTATCAATAGGGGTTAATGGGGTCACTCAGACCGATTTTATAGAGGGATAAGGTCGAATTGGGTTTGATTGGGCGAGTCAACCTGAGTCTGATAACATTGATTATTACTTCTCTATTATATTTTTTAAAAATTCCAATTGTATACTTACCTCGTTCCATTAGCAAACTAAATATGCTATAAATGTAAACTTGCAAATTTAACCAAAATTAAAGTGGTATTTTGAAATTAGCCCAAAATTTAAAGCTTTACTCTCTCTGACCCATTTGGAAAAACCAATTGGAAAAATTTTATGTATAGACCTAATAAAGGAAGCCAATCGACATCTAGTTATGTAAAATTTCAACTATGATATAACTGTAAATTAGCCAAACTTCCATTAAAAGTTCAATAAAATAAAGTTTGAGTCTCACAAAATTCTAAAACCTTTTTTTTTTTCTCGAAGGAAACTATGTAATGAAGGATTAGGACCCTCGAAAGTTCTAATTTCCTAAAGTTAGGCTTGTCAGATTATAACACAGATAGATTATTAAAAATTGATGGTCAAAATGAAATTCCCTTTCATCACTTAAATCATTCATCTTCCTCTTCTTCTTCTTCTTCTTCTTCTTCTTCTTTTTTTTTCTTTTTTAAAACATTTCCAGCCTAACTCTCTACAAGCAAGAGGGCTCTCCTTCCTCCACTGTCTTTCACGATAATAAAACCACCAAAACTTTATTTCGGTTGAAATAAGAATTCAATTGTTTGTTTCTCAAGAGGTACCACACATTGAAATAAGAAATCAATTGTCATCTATGTTATTTTGCTTCAAATTCCCTCACAATAATGATCCGGTTGTCCTTTGCTTGAAATAAGTTCACACAGGGAGTTTTGATTAAAGCCATGGGAAAAATCGGAAACAATGAAATATCTACAAAACCATGGCTATTATCATCAAGGTATATCTTGTATCTCTATATCTTGTGTTTTATAATTTTTTTATATTGATTTACCAAAAAAAATCATTTTTTTTTTATATTGCTACTGTTATTGTAAACAATGGAATTACTATTATTTACTTGTTAAAAATGTGATGAAGTCTCAAGAAAAAAATTTTGTGGGTATAAGAAGTTTGAACTCATAACAACAACATATATATAATTCTCATGTTATCATATCTTTTTAATAGTCAATAAAAAATTTCATATGGCTGGTGATGTTAATCAAGGACCTAGAGTAAAAATTATCCTTCACTGAATCTGCTAATAAGGTGACTAGATAATTGGCTTGCATATGGTTTATGGAATGGTACTGTTATGTATGGCATGTTATGGTTTATGGTATGTTAATTGAAACATGCGGTAATAAAACTATAACTTAAATAATTAACATGGACATTGAGTTTTGTTTTGATGGAACCAACAAAGTTATAATAGCTTATTGATCGCAAATAATTGAAGAGATAAAAAAAAAAATATATACAGAGCAGCCTCCCATTGATTTTGTGTTTCAATAACTTTCTTTCATACGTAGCATTTTAATTACAAACTCAACTTCAACTTAATAAATAAATTAAAGCTTTGTATTTATTTACTTTTCCCTTTTTAGTTGACTTGTCTAATGCTATTGATGATATATTAGAAGAATGGATTCCCCCTATTGATATGGAGTTTGAATCAAAGAATGATTTTTGGGCATTATGGGTTAAATATGAAACAAAAATAGGATTTAGTGTTTGAAAGCTACATAGCTATAAGAGGAAGAAAGATGGAAAGATTACTCGAAGACTTATATGTGCTAAAGAAGGTCAGTAAAAAGAAAAGAAGAGAAACGTATTCGTAAAAAATCCAAGAGCTAAAATAAGAATCAGTTGTTTGGTGAGGATAGGCATCATACTTATTCGAGAGATAGGAAAATATTGATTGCATGATTTCAATATTGAGCATAATCATGCCCTTCATCTTCTAGAAACTGTTCATATATTGCCATCTCAAAGAAAGATATTTGATACACAGGATTTAGCAATTGAATTAGCAATAGACTTTAGGACTTAGAACCAAGCAAGTGTATGAGTTCATGGCATAAGAAGTTGGCAGAAGAGAAAATTTTAAACATATTAAGCTAGATCAGAAGAATTATCTTCAAAATAAAAGACAAAGGGATTTGATGTATGGAGAAGCGGCGGCTATGGTCAGGTACTTTCAATAGCAATCCCTAGAAAATCCTTCCTCCTTTAGTGTAATGCTACTAGATTGTGGAGAACATATAACAAATATTTTTTGGGTTGAGTTGGCAATCATAGTGGATTATGCTCATTTTGGTGATGTGATCACTTTTGAGACAACCTTTAGTACAAATAAACAAAACAAACCATTTGGTGTTTTCGTTGGATTTAACCATCAAAGAGGCATAGTAATTTTCAAGGCAATATTTTTAAATGATAAGACAATTGTATCTTTTGGTTGGCTTTTTGATACATTTTTAGAAGCACATAATAGAAAAATCCTTTGACAATATTCATTGATTAAGATTTAGCAATGGAAAAAGCATTAAGAGAAGTGATGCCAGAGACTGTCCATGGACTATGCACTTAGCACATAATGTATGGTATCATCAAGCATTTAAGCAATTCAGTGAAAGACAGATCAATTTTTTTTAGTAGATTTTAAAGCTTGTATGTATAAGTTTGTGGCCCATTATACTTAGAAAAGGGATGGGTAGAATTGATCGAAAGGTACAATGTGAGAAGGAATACATGGTTAGAAGAAATTTATACTTTGAAGGAGAAATGGGCTAAATGCTATGTAAAAAATGTGGTCACAAGAGGAATGTATTAGGCCTTCCTAGTGACATGGCCTAGCTTGCTATTACTTTAATGCCTCTTACATAAAAAATCTACCTTAGATGTTTCCTGGCCACGTACATAAGGTAAACTCTTTCTCTCTCTTCCTTTTTTATCTTTCAAACTCTCTCTATCTCTCTCAAATGTTCTTTGTGCAAACATTTGATATCACTTCTAAGGTTTGAGCTCTGATACTCCAATACTCATATTATAGAAAAGAAACATTGTATCTCTATTCTAAGTGTATGTATCTACAAGATAATGGACTAATTGTTGTTATTTTCTAATGATATGTGAGGTACAATGGAAAGATGAAACTTTACTATGAACAGTTGGGTGATTGGACTTTAAGTGCTAGTAAACTCCTAATACAGTTACTATTGGTAACAAAAGATGGAAAAAAGTTTTCCTATCATCTCTATTTTCTCTATTTCTATGTAGTTTACTTTTTGTTATGATTTTTGTTTTCAAAACCCTAACTGTAACTGTATATCTTTTATCACTTTTATAAGTTGCAACTTCTATATTTGTTTTGTTATTCGCAACTCCTATTGTACTATTGTTACTATTTATATTATCTTTTATACATGCAACTCCATATCTCTTAAATATAGTTGCTAAATTTTCTTAGCCATTTTGACACTCGTTTTGGCCTCTAATTTGTGGTGTGTATAACGAATTCTCCCCTTGTTGGAAAAACAACCCTATCCTTAAGGTTGAAATTAGGGTTTTTGATGAAATGTTATAGATCTACCCAAGAGGCATCTTCAGTAAGTAGTGTTTTCTATTAGATATCTTTTATATATTTTGATGATAACAAAAAGGGATAAATGCTAATGAATCATTAAGATTGCAAGCATTTCGAAGGGTTCTCAAAAAGTTTAAATTCGCAAAACTAAGTTGTCTTTAGAAACTTATTCAGAAAGTTTGACTTGACTGAAAAAGAGAATAGTCTAAAATTTTTCAACGAGTGTTTTAAAAGTTTTTTAAGTAGAAGTAGTATAGTACTTCAAAAGCTTGTTTAGAAACTTTAAAGAAAGGAAGAATTGATACTCTTTAGAAGGTCATTTAGAAAGTTGATATGGAAATATATGAAGTTGAATTTTAATATCAGATTCAAATTTAATAAGGCTTATCTCTACTAGATTGGGTGTATTAGGAAAATACACTTAATCTTGTTTCATTTAAGATGGTACCAAGATCTATGTTGTTTTTTTTGAGTGAATTAATTTTTGATAAATTAAGATATGTACAAATATAGATAAGGATAAGGTTGACTTAGATTTTGTGAAATTTCAAATCTTGGATATGAGTCTTATCCGGAAGTTGTTGATAAAGCATAGCTCCTTGATAAATTTAAATAAGAAGCTTATTTGGTGGTTACAAATTGAAGTTTATTTGATCTAAACAAGATAAGAAGAGTTATTTTTGAATTTTAAATGATTGAGATCTTCTCAAAATATCCAAGAAATTATCTTTAACAATTAACCATTGGATAAATGCGAAGAAGATAATCTTCAATTTAGCTGTTGGAAGATTTCAATATAAAAAGAGAAAGGATTCAAAATGGCATTTAACAAAAACAACAACTTTGGAAAAATTTTTCGCTATATAAAAGAATTTGTGATCAAATTTTACCCTTTGAAAAGTCACAGAAAGTCCTTCAGATATTTCTTTAGAAAGTTGCACCAAAGCAAATAATACAACAATCGTTACTTCTCTTTAGAGTGAAATTTTTTGAGTTTTATAATTGTGTTCTCACTTGTAATTTGTAACTTTTATTTTGTTGTTTAAGTGTTGAGACAAGTATATTTATACTCTGTATATTTGTATTAACCTAGATTGTAGAGAGGCTAGATAGGTAGAGAGGCTAGATAGGTAGAGTAGAGTATTGTTAAGTCTATGAATGATGAGTGCTTGTAATCTTTTTGTAATTTGATTTAGTGGATCAAGTGGAACAGTATCGATGAAGTAGACCGGGTCCCCAGCAATGTAGTTAGAAGATAGCAATAGGTAGAAGGCCGAAGGTCGAAGCTCTATAAAATCTCAGCCTCATATTCTACTTCTTTACTCTTTTAATTTTGTTTTTAATTGTTGTGTATTGAATTATTAAAATATTATTGTTCAACAAATTAAGTCATTAAGAGGGGTAATTTTATTTTACAACGAAAAATATTAAAAAGTTCAAACATATCAATTCACCTCCCTTTCCCCCCTCTTGATATCTTATATGGGACTAACACTTTCCATTGTACTAGAACTTGGTTCACCTCTACTCCTTGACATCTGATCACTCTTTAATCTAACATTGCCAAAGGAGATATAATAGGATTATTATCCATTGATTCCTATGGAAGTGGAATGTGATTCCCTATATCTCCATAAGCCATTTTAAGTTTGGTTATGTGAAACACTGGATGAATTCTTAAATGTTGACGCAACTCCAATTTATATGCTATTAGGCCAATTCTTGTTATCACCTCATAAGGCCCAAAATATCTTTTAGCTAGTTTTGCTTAAGACCTATTAGTCACCATAATCAACCTATAAGGTTGTAACTTGACATAGGCAAAATCTCTCAATTGCAACTCCTTTTCTATTCTCTTCTTATCTGCAAATGTCTTCATTCTATTTTGAGATTATTGTAAAGTATGTTTTAACAATATCAAAATATCATCTCTTGCCTTAAGGTCCAAATCTATTGCTTCCACTTATATCCTATTCATGACATAGTTAGGAATCTTTGATGCTTCCTTACCATATAATGCCTTAGATGGAGTCATTTGAGTGCTAGAATGATATGAAGTATTGAAACAATACTTACCCCATGGTAAATACTTAGACCACTAAGTAGGGAAATCTATTAAAAAGCATATTAAATAAGCTTTTAGACTCCTATTAACCACTTCTAATTGTCTATAAGTTTGTGGATGGTAGGCTTAACTCATCTTTAACTTTGTGTTACTTAATATGAACAACTTCTACCAAAATTTGCTCACAAATACCCTATCTTTATAAGACACCATAGATTTAGGAAAATCACGCAACTTCACTACCATCTCCACAAATAAATGTGCTATAACAGATGCTATATATGTGGACTTTAATGCTCCAAAGTAGCAATTCTTTATTAATCTGTCAACAACTACCAAAATTACTGAATAACCTTTTGAAATAGGTAATCTAGTAATGAAATCCATAGTCAAATCCTCAAAAACTTGTTGAGGAATAGGTAATGGCTAAAGTACCTTTGCTAGTGATGTTGTTAGATACTTCACTTGTTGACAAACATAGTAGTGTTTCACAAATTCTTTTACTTCTTATTTCATTTCTTGCCAATAAAAAGAATTACTCAATCGCTTAAATTTTTTAAGTACTCCTGCGTGTCTTACCATAGGAGTTGTATGAAACTCCATAATAAGAGTTTGAGTAATTGTTGATGTTATTGGAATGAAAATCAGGTTGCCTAAATATGGTAGTCCTTCCTTACACTTTAGTGGCCACTGCAACATTTCCCCTTGCTTACACTTATAGCGTAACTCCTTCCAATAGTCATTAGTTTCAAATTCCTTCTTTATAATTGTGATGAAAGCAAAAGAAGGAAAAGAAATGGAATTAAAGTGAGCTTCATCTTCCATCTGTCTTGATAAGGTGTTTGCTACCTTGTTCAATAGCCTTGGTTCGTACTATACCTCATAATCATATCCCAGCAATTTTATTAAGTGTTGTTGTTGTTCCGATGTTTGAATGGTTTGAGACTTATTTCCTTGAGAATTTTCTTATATGTTTTGATTATGAAATGTCTCCCCAATAATTGCTGCCTCCATTTCTTAACTACTTCTACAACTGCTACGAATTCCCTGACATAGGTGCTAGCCTTTTATAGTCTCATACAAAATTTCCTACTATAGAAAGCAATAGGGTGGGATTCCTAGTGTAGTATTATCTTGATGCCAAAACTTGACGCATTTGTATTCACAATAAAAACTTTTGAAAAGCCTAGTAAAGCCAAAATTAGTGCTGAAACTAATGCTTCTTTTAACTTTTCAAAACCTAATGTAGCTCCTTGATTCTATTGAAAAGTGTCCTTTTTCAATAAATTTGTTTAAAGACTAGCAATAGAAGCATAATTTTTAACAAAATGCCTCTAATACCCAGTTAAACCTAGGAATCCTCTTAATTACTTGATAGTAAGAGGCTATGGCCACTATGTAATTGCCATTCTCTTATGTGGATTAAGGCTCACTTCCCTAGCCAATAATATATGGCCTTAATACTTTACTTTATCTTGACCAAAAGAGCATTTAGCTTTTTTCAAATTGAAAGTAGGTTTTCTCAAACATTATAAAGCTAAATCTAGGTGATGACAAGTTTTTGTATGTCTCCATTATAGACTTAAAATAAACACAATGATGAACTTACGTAAATAAGGCTTGAACATGGAATTCATCATCGCTTGGAAAATTTTTAGGGCATTTGAAAGTCCAAAAGGCATTATTACAAACTTGTAATGTCCTTCATGAGTTACAAATGCTGTCTTGTGAATATCTTGAGGAAACATATGAATTTGATGATACTCTACCCTTAAATCCATCTTCGAGAAAACCTGCATACTACCTAATTCATTTGTTGGAATTGGAAACTTATCTAACATGGTTGCTTGATTTAAGACCCTATAGTCCTTACAAAACCTCCATTAACCATCCTTTTTCTTCGCTAAAAGCATTGGTGAGGAAAAGGGACTTGTCCTTAGCCTTATAACTCCTGTTTCCAACATCTCATTCACCAACTTCTTTATTTCATTTTTTTGATAGTAGGGATATCTATAAGGCCTCACATTTACTGCTAAATTCTCATCCTTTAAGTGTACATGGTGTTGAACCTCTCTAATTAGGGGCAATGATGAGGGAGTTGCAAAGACATTTGAGAATTCGCCCAATAAGGATTCTATCTCCCTATGATATCCCTATCTAAGCCAATAAACCAAAACAACAAGCCACATTATCATTTATAATCAATTTTTGTAACTTTGCTGTATGGGTTTCCTTAATGACCATATCCAAATTCCCAAGCAACTCCATTGGCATATTTCCAAATGTAAAGGACATCGTTAATTCGAAATAATCCATTAAAATTGGTCTTAAAGTCTTTAACCAGTGAATACCTAATACTAACTCAGCTCCTTAAATTAGCAAGACATAAAAGTCAATAGAAAATAATATTTCTTAGATTTGCAAAGGAATATTATGACAACATCCTTAACAAACCAACTTGTCTCCACTACTTATCATCACAGGAAATTGGGATATAGTTGTAATTTATAAACTCAACTGCTTCGCTTCATGCTCCTAAATAAAATTGTGGGTACTGCCACTATCTACTAATATGGAAACCAATTTCCCCTTGATCATACCTTGTAACCTAAAAGTCTTAGGTACAATCGTACTTGGTAACACATGATAGCTGATTTCTATTGGTTGCATCATCTAATTTGTGATCTCTTGCTCAATATGATCATTCTCATTCCACAACTCCTGAATGATTTCATGCTCTTTTGTCTTTTGTGACAAATCCTTCGGTTCAATCATCAAAAGAAAATTTACCTTACATACATGACCTGTATGCCATTTCTCTTCATAATTGTAACATAAACCTTTCTCTCTTTTCAAAGCCAACTTCACAGGTTACATTCTTTTAATTGGTAATGTTTTCTTAGTTGTATTAGTAGTAGAATTGGTGGAATTATTAGAGCTAGATGAAGAAGAACTAAATAATGAAAGTGGTTTAGAAATAAATGATGGTTTAAGAGAAAAAGGTTTAAAATTGGATTGATTTTGAAATGAAGTAGGATTTGAAAATGGGTTTTCTTAGAATAAGAAGGGAAAAATGATTTAGAAAATGAATTTTGATTTTGAAAGGTATGTAGTTTTGCCTCATGACGTTTAGCAATTTTCATAGCTTCTAACAAAGATTAGGGTTTATAAGATAGGACTTTCGCATGTAGTACTGGTTGAAGACCAGATACGTAGCAATTCTTGAGGAACTTGTTAGATAAACTGGAAATATGGTTAAAAAGGAATTCAAAATCCGATTGGTATTGTCGAACAATACCTGTCTGAGTCAATTTAGTTAACCTACCTTAATATTCTTCAAATTCCATAGGTCCAAATCTCATCTTAACTTGTTTTTTGAATGCATCCCAATTTGTTAACAAGTCATTTCTTGAAAGCCATTGGAACCATGTTAATGCTTCTCCTTCCAAAGTAAATGAAGCCATCTTCAACCTTTCTTGAATAGGTACATCATAGAAATAAAAAAAAATGACTAATTGTGAATAACCATGATTTAACATCAGTACCTCTAAACTTAGGCAATTCCAACTTGATATTGCAAGCATAAACTTGTGAATTATCATTATTAGTATTGGAATATGATGAATTCTCCCTATTATGCATTGAAGAATTTCGATTTCCCACATTCTTATAAGATTGCATCATTTGTTTCATATTTTCATTCATCTCTACCATCATATCATGTAAAGATTGGTGTTTTGTTTCTAAATGCTATAGTCTATCCTCAAATTTATCTAATCTATAATGATGATGTTGCATATTTTCTTGAGTTGCTATCATGCTTCTTATATGATTTTCCATGATTAATTCTTGAATGAGCTTAAGATCAAAGAAAGTACTAAACATTAGGCCTTCTTAGTGATATAACCTAGCCTATTATCACTTTAATACCTTCTGCATAAAAATCTACCTTGGATACTTCCTAACCACACATGCAAGGTAAAATTTCTCTCTCTTCCTTTTCTGTCTTTCAAACTCTCACTGTCTCTCTTGAATGTTCTTTGTGCAAATGTTTGATATCACTTCTAAGGTTTAAGCTTTGATGCTCTGACACTCGTACTATAGAAAAGAAACTTTGTATCTCTATTCTAAGTTTATATATCTACAAGATGATGTACTAATTGTTGTTGTTTTCTGATGATATGTGAGGTATAATGGAAAGATGCAACTCTACTATGAATAGTTAGGTGACTAGACTTCGAATGCTAGTAAACTCCTTACATAGTTACTTTTAGTAACAAAAGATGGAAAAATGGTTTCCTAGTATCTTTATTTTTTCTATTTATATTTAGTTTGCTTTCTGTTATGATTTTTATTTTCAAAACCTTAACTATAACTATATATCTGTTATCACTTTTATAAGTTGCAACTCCTATATTTGTTCTATTATTCGCAACTCCTATTGTACTATTGTTACTATCTGTATTATCTTTTATACATGCAACTCGATAGCTCTCAAATATAGACGTTAAATTTTCTTAGTCACTTCAATACTTGTTTTGGCCCTTGATTAGTGGTATATGTAACAAAATGCGAAGTACATAATTAAGTAAATGTTTAAATGAAGATCTGAAATATTATTTAAGACTATATGGATCTTTTAAAGTTTTTAAGGCATTTTGAATGGATAATGAATGATAAAAGATATAATGAGTTGTAAGCTAAATATGATTCCAGACAAAAGTTGTTAAGGATGAAACTGCAAAAATCTCCTTTATTAAGATAAGTAGGCTAAGTATACGCCCCCATAAATTTTTGACATATTTCAAGATAAATATGATTGGAGTTCTACTACATTCATTGAGCATATGATTGAAATTGGCCCTTACTTGAATATGTAGTTAGGATAGTAGACAAGAGAGGAGATTATAAAGTAATATGTAATTCATCAAGTAGGAAATTTCATGTAGTTGCAAGAAGTTTGAGAAATTTGGAATTTTATGCTATCATGCTTTGAAGATGTATGATGTTTAGGATATTAAGTTTATATTTGAAGAATATATCCTTATGCATTAGACTAAAGAAGCAACAATTGATGTGGTCGAAAGCTTAAATGAAAAAGATGCATGAGAAAATAATCATTTGATTGTAAGACAAAAATATAGAGAAATTTATCCAAGATTGGTTAAACTAGTAACCCAAGTATCAAATTTTGATGATTCCTTTATCTTACTTAATAATAACTTAAAAGAAGCTAAAAAGCAGATTAAAGAGATTTGCTGAGAAGTAGATTGAAGAAATTTGTGGGAGTTGCATTGAATTTGAGAGTAAAAAGAACTCGAAAGATTCATTGTCTTTAGTAAGAAACTTTGTTAACAATCTTTTAGAAAGAGTAAAAGGTTTGAAAAAACGGGAGAGTTGTAAAGGTGGAAGGTATTTAAAGAGTTGAGTTGAGAAGAGAAAACATAGAAAGAAAAATGTTGTGATCAACAAAATCTCTAAAAAACAGCTATCATGGGTAATTCTTTTCATATAATCATGGACAGGTTTAGAGGGGAGTCGATAGGGGCCTGATTGAAAAGGAAAAAAAAAAATAAAATTAAACATATATTTTAAAGAGCAAAACTTAACATGAAATTAAATATAACCTAGTGGTTAAGTACTTATTTTTATAATATTTGTTATTTTACTTTTTCTATATGCATTTATTGTTGAAAAGACATTTGTCTTTTTATATTTATTAAAATTTTAAAAATTTTTTATCAGTAATATACTATAAATAATAATTACATTACCCATATTACAAATATTTTGATCTTATCTCATAAATTATTGATAAATAATAACAATTATATGATTTGGTTTATTTTTTTATAATTAATGTTACGAAAATGAATAGGATTATTGAAAAACTAATTGATTAATAACTTATATTCAAAATGATATTCTTTTTTTTTTCTTTTGGCATTGCTAATGAAACAGTTAGATAAAGTTGTCATGAAAAAAGATAGTATAATATTTATACCTATTTCAATTTGCTTTAGTTGTTGTATTAGTAATTTCTAGATCAAATATTTTTTTATCTATTTTTGCTAAAAAAAAGTTATATAAGTTTAAATATATTAATGTAACCTTTTTATAAATTAATAGTTAAAATTTTTAGCTACTTATGAAGGGTACCGATCACTCTTCATCATTTTTAAAAGTAATTTTTTCATCCCTATTAAGTTTTAGGAATTTTTGTAAGTTAAATTATTAATAAGATCCATTACTATATATAAGATGCAATATAATTACAACAATAACTAAATATTTTCCTATAAATGATTTTAATATTAACTTAATTAAGATGAGTACTGCCCCTCCAGTAATATCATCTTAGATCCTTCCCTACATGTAACTAGAAGTTTCTTTGATAATTTTTGTTCTTTAGCTATTATAATATCTCATCATTTTTCTTAATAGAGTAAGATAGGTTATTATCTCCCAATGCAAAACTAGTACTCAAATTCAATGTTCTATGGATGAGGTTTTCTTGTAATTTTTTTTCTCTATATTTCTTGCAATTTTTCATTTTTCTCCTTACTAATATTAGGTCATTGAGTTGCTTAATCAGTTTCCATATATGAGATATCATGATAATGAGAGTCGTAAAAGTTCATTAAGTTTGCTGTAACTACTACTGGCATAATTAATATCATTAAAGTACTTATAATTTTGTTTATTTCTCTATCACTATAAAATTTTAAAGTCAATTTATTTTAGTAGGTTTATAACAATCCATCCTCTTATGTAAACATAATTGATGCTCCTCAAAAGTCGGTTCCTAAGATAAGTAGTGTTGCTCTTCAGAAATCGAATGTTTTAGCTGGTTATTGCTAAATGTGCTACTATTGTTGATAAGGTAATAACATGTCACTATTGAATGTGCTGCTATTATTGAGATTTTAATGTTACTAATGTGTTAATATTGAATATGTTGTAGATTGTTTTGTTGTTACTATTGCTTTTGCTAATAATTACTCCATTAGCATGGACATCGATTGTTTTGGGTTTAGATCACTAGTATAAAAATTTTATTTTTTTTGCCATCATGGAAGAAATTTATAAGAGAACAATTTAGTTTAATTTTGAATAAGCAGTTCTTCTCTATTTCAATTTAAAGGGTTAATCATATTATGTTTTAGGAGTATATATTTTTTCAATCAATTGAGGGAGCTAGAGTAACTTTGTAGCATTTTCAATCATTTCATATTTTTTTTTCAATCAATAATGTACTTGGTTAATTCCTAGATGTGCTTTGAGAAAGTTATTTACCTTTATAACCAGAGAAAAGCATTCCTTTTAATTATGCCATTATCAAGGACACCTATAATTTCAAGTAATAATATATTTTCCTCTTATTATATATAATATATATTAACTTCTATTACTATGTAGAAATTCAATATTCTACAAATCTTTTAAGCTAATGGAAGAATCTTTGCAATTTATAGTGCAAACAATTCATAACATTGATATGAATACACTTTCAAAATGCAACATGGCAGTCTGACTATATATACAAATGAAAATTTTGATACAAATGATTCAATCAAACAACTAATTTGATTGTCCAAATATTATTCCTCTCAAAAAAAAGAAAGGGAAAAAAATTGGGCATAGTATAATGAGATAGCTAATAATCTAAAATACATGAAATCCCTTTCCGTTATTCCCTCAAATTCTTCTATAGACATTATCTATTACCTTACTAGCTTATAGAGGTACGACCCAATTATATGACACAACTAATGCTTTTATCTATATACTAGTGGTGGCGTCAATGATAACATATTCTTGATGAAGTCATGATGTCAAGGAACATCGATGATACTATAGTAATACATAGTGGTCTCGAATTTCCATAAAGTAATATCAATAGTAATATCACGTTCCTAAACTTAAGCTTGTCAAGTACTCAAGCATACCTGAATGACATCTTGTTCATCTTAGTAGATTTTCTTTCAAACCTCTCAATTATATGCTTGTCAATTTCTCTAGATTTGTAGATCATATATAGTAGAGTTCAACTTGTTGGAGTTGACATGGCCAATGACCATAATGTTAATGTGAACCTTCTGCTTACTCGTTATAGGTATGAAGCTTGAACACTACAAAAGCAAAGGAATTATTATGTCTTGGAAAAAAACCTATATTTAAAATATTCAAACGCTTGCCCTATCAGTTGAGAATTATTGTGTGTTGAAGTGTTGTGTAGTTTAATCTTGATAAGGTATGCAAATGGTAGAGATTGCTAAATGACCATAAGTCCTGTAGCAACACATAGATTTCTTATAAGAAAGAAAGCAAAAATTGCAAATTAGAGAAGTGTAGCCTAATATTATGTCAATATTTCGTCTTATCAACAACATTCATTATTCCATAAGTATTTAACTCGGCTGTATAGAGCAAACAAACAAATATATCATGCCAAGCATAGAGTTCAAGGTGGATGTCACTATTGATATCTAAATCAGAAATAAATTGATCTAACAATAAGATTTGTAGCATCTACTAAAAATTTAAAAGAACTTCGTAAGTATAATTGTTTAGCATACTCAAAATGAAAGCCTTCCTATTAAAAATCAGAACAACTTCATAAGTATAAGTCTTACTTAGCTTCAAACCAAACAAAATGCAAATCTACCATTTTAGCTTTAGATCAACTACCATTAAATGAGTAAACATGGGAACATTCATAGAGTTTTTCATAAACATGAGTAAATAAGAATAAAAATCTACTATATGAATATTGAAAACAACCATAAATCTAAGGTATTGATACTTCTTCTTTAACAAATCCCTTCCACATAGTGATGAATCATCTCATAATTCTAAGGTAAAAGCATGTAAACATGGTGAATTTTTTTAAGAACCAGTCTATCGAAGCAAAAGCATAAGCCAATGAAAAATATAGTATTTTAATAACAATCCATTTAAATAAAACATTACATCCAGTAGATACTAGGCAGTCTTCTATGATAGATCGATCCATCAATAGAAGACCACGCCATTCCAAAGGGAAAATAATGCAATTAAAAGGAGATACAAAATTGTGTTAGTTATGCATGGTCAATAATTCATGATATATGTAAACAAAACATAAAGACAAATTCTTGTTGCAATTCAAATTGCAAGCCATTAATTGATATATGTGTATGAAAATTTGGGATTAAGATAACATTTTCATGATATGATGCAATACCCCCAAACTCAGGAGCATCGTAGACCGCTACGTGTTCTGAATAATCTACAAACATGTCAAGCTAAATGAGTAAATAAAATTATCCAAAATAAATGTTTTATTTTTTGATTAATCTCAGTTAATTTGATTATCTAAATATAAACTGAATAACAATTATGTAAATATTGACCAAGATAATGTAGTATAAATTATAATCTATCTATTCTACTGAAAGGTCAGTTTTATAATTGGAATTCTAATCGCTACTCCCCCATCTTGGTAGTCTTGGTGAAAATTTCCAACTTAATGATTTCTATAATCTCATAACAAATAATTGCACCTAAAAATAGGTAGAATGAGCTAAAGCCTAGTATAGAAACCTGTGACAACAAATACATACTATGTGTTATACATACAATTTGACATGCATTTAAGCAACAAGAATGTTGAATAATTTATTTAGTAATTATTTACGCAACAACAAATTACATTACCTGGATTCATTTACAACTAACCTTGAGCTTAGAGTAAATCACAACTCTTCTTCATAGGTCTTAGGTTGAGATATTGGCATTAGAACACTAGTTCTATGGCCTTTAGACAATACCTAACCTATATGGTTCCAAAACACTGGTACTAAGACTCCTAGACTCTAACCTAATCTACCTCAAATCATTTCTAAGGAAGGCTCCATAAGGGACAACGTATTCTAAGGATCATCGAGGTGTTACCTTAGAGACATTAGTATTACAATCCACTAAGCCTAGCTAAACATAAGCAACAATGATAATATAGACAATATTAATTAGTTCGATTTAATAATAGCTACGCTACACAAGCATAAGCAATAGACGAAGGTTCTATATACCTTGATTTTACGAATAATTGGAAGTATCTAGTTCGAGAATCTTTTCAATGTTATCACTTAAAGCACACACATAAGAATAACTTATTTTAATTTTTATATCATTACCTTGTTGTCTTACTCTAACTAAGTTCGTTAAGTATCTTACTATTGAAAGAGAAAGGTAACAAGAACATGCCCAAGGTTTATAGTCATGTTCTTGGATTGTGATTCTTCTTCAAACTTAAACCAATAGTTCATGCTCGTGATCTTTCTTAAGCTATAAGTTCATGCCCTAAGTTCACAGCAGTGTTCTTGGCTAAAGTGCTCTAGTAAATATTTTCTTCTCTTGCACACTTTAATGCAAAATCCATGCTGTAGAGTTCACCAGTGGGATTATGCTTGTGGTCTTTTCTTGTGATCCTCCTTAATGGATATTATCGTTTCTTTTTTGACTTTTAATGTCTCCATTTCATTCTAATTCATTCATAACTTATCTAATACTCTAAATTTTTTGTAGTTTTGATCCTTTTATCATATTAGCATAATGGAACACTTAGATGTGTTATTCAACATCAATCATGCAATGATAACAATAAGGATCACAAAACATACCTTATTCTCAAACCCTAGCAATATCCATAATTCACACTATAACTAAGATATGATAAGATTCCTTGAAATTGTATTTTTAACAAACACTAATGAGCACAAACTCCCCCTTTCATTGAAGCTCTAACAATTCTCCTACTTGATTAGGGTTTTTCTTTGTTTTCCTAACTTCTGCCTTCTCTTCTCCAATACTGATTTCTTCCATAATATCACAATGTCTTTTATAATAAATGTAGAAACAGATCTAATAATTAAGAACAAGGATCTTATCTTGTAGATTCTTACCTAATTCTCACTTCTACTAGTTCTTTAGAGAGCTTTCGATAGAAACAATAGTGGAAAATGAGACTTAGGTTAGAAACAATCCTTTTTATACATAAGGGTCGAAAGCTCTACTTTGCCTTCTTATAAAAAAAAATTATTACTTACTACTACCTTAAGCTTTATTTTCTTATTTTTCTTTATTATTATTTGCTTTTTATGAGGTTTATATACTTCCCCCCTTCAAAGAGCTTTTGTCTTTGAAAGCTTCTCAATGCCCCAACCTCTAATTCTGATTACTCTATTACCCTTGGCCCTATTTAGTGACTTGTCATCTTTTGTTCCATTCCTATTTACCATTAGAGTTCTACGATCTTTCTTACTATGTACCTTTTAGTCATTTTAACTCTTTCTATTACCTTAGTAAATTTTTCGCTTATCCTTGAAGATTAACACTTAATGTCTTCTACCTTATAACTAATCTCATCTCTTCAAGTCATTTGCTTTGTTTTACATCCTTAATCCACTCCATACCTCAACTCCTTAAGTTACGCAATTATAGTTGGTTTTCTTTAACTCCAATGACTTTCTCTTCCTTTCCATCATCTATTTAAGATTATCCTCACTTACTAAATTACTTATATTTTTCTTGAGTCCACAATAAATTCCTTACTTTATACTCCTATAAAATCACCCTTCATCTTATGTTGCTTCTTTAGATTTTAATACTCCTGATTATTTTTTCCCTTAAGGTTGATTCCTTTTGTATTTGGGCATTTATCTCGTTTAATATTTCTTAAGTCCACTAATAGTCTCCCAAAAGAAATGGTTCTTATATTATGCAAATATTCTCCTTTTGACGTTCATAAATCTCTAACTACTTAGGGTTTAGGGGTTATCTTGATTATATTTGTATCGTAGATATGGAGTATCAATTGTCTTACCTTTATTAATTCTTTTTATACTAAGATTTTGTTGCATTGGTCCTTTCATATATTTTGGCTCGATGATTCAAACCTTCTTAGGTTTTCCTTTTTAATTTCACTAGATCATGACTAATATCTCTTTTAAAATAATATTTTTAGTTTGTATCTTTCTAACTTTCATTCCTGAAATTTCCTTCTGCTTTCCTCATTCCATTTATCTTACAATTCCTTTTTTTGATTTTAGATCCCAACTTTTCCCTTTATTTAGACTCTAGATCTTTGAATATAGTCTTTAGACTTTCCCCAAGTTAGTCACAAATCTTTATCCAAATTCATTAGTTAAAGTCTAACCTTCTTTTGCTTACTTGCTTCCGAATTCCAACTAACTTTTCATTAGCTTCCATAAAACACTTCACTTCAACTATCACAGGTAGAAGGGAGAAGGATTATATTTTTACTTACTATCACTTTTCTTATAACAAAATTACTTATGTAGCGATTTTATAACTTAAGTTGCTTAATGTAACGATTTATTATTTAATAATTGATACATTATTTTTATTTATTCACCTCTTATTTTTCACCATCTTTATTGTTATTATAGTTATTACTTTTGTTTGTTAGGGTTAGTGCAGTAGATATGGGAGACATATGGTTATCCTTTGCTTGTTGATTAAATTATGTATTAACTAACTTGTTTGTTCACCAATTTATTTCTCCCTATGATTATTTTCTTTACCTTTTATTTTGGTATTGTGCTATTATCCAATATAGAAGTTTTTGTGAAATAGTATATGAGGTCTTTTATTTATTATTATTATTATTATTATGGTGGTCATTATAATTGTTTTTAGTGTTGTTATATTTGTCAGTATAAGTCCTCATTATTTTTTCTTATGCTTCTTCTCACTAAGAGGGTGTAGTGAGAAGCTATTTTATCTATTCAAATATTCAATGATTGATATTAATAGTGCTATTGGTATTGTTGTCAAGATTGGTTTTTAATTCTTGTCTTTGTCATTATTTTCTTTTACTTATATTGGCATCATTACCGTCATTATTAGTTAATTGTCTTATTCATTATTTTATAAATACTCTTTCCTTATTACCTACTTCTTTAGTAAAAAGTAATAATGACGTAATCATATCTATTTTTATATGATAATTATGGATGGTTATTGTAAATTTCTTATATTAATTTATTCGGATTTGTCCTTATAGTCTTTTAATATGTTTAGGTGAATTTGTGTTCATTGTCTTATTATAGTTTTGTGTTACTAATTCCTTATTACTATTATTACCATTATTACCATTACTTTCATTATTGGTTGATTAGTTCTTACATTAGTTTAATTGTTATTATTGTTATGGGTATACTGAGATTTGTTACCTTATATTGTTTATGATATAAGTATTCTTATTAAGTTTTGTAATAGTTTGTAAATAAAATTGACACATATATTTACACAAGGAAGGGTGGTGAATCTAGACATGACATAACATAAGCACGGTCTTAGTACATCATGATGTGAATGAATTGATAAAATGTGACAAGATACAATACGATGTGACAAGATAGGCTTTAATATGCTATGACATGGGAGTTTACGTAAGAATTTATGATCTGACATGACATGAGTGTAGACACCTAATTTTTGCCCTTCCATAGTCTTAGTTTTTATTTTTATAAAAAAGGATCCTAATTTAAAAATATAAAAAAATAAAAATTAACATATAATGAAAATACCAAAAAAAAAAGAAAAGGAAAAAATTATAAAAATTTCGAAGTAATTTATATTAGGAATAATTAGTTTAATATTAGTTTTAATTTTGGTTTAGTTAAAAATTTTTAGTTTAGGGATTTAGACAGTTTAAATATAATCTAATTGTAATTAATGTTAAGAAACAGGTCAACGGCCTAACAGATAACTAGTGGAGTGCTTGGGTGGATTTAGTTGGAGGTTACGGGTTTGAGTTTCTGTAGGCACCAATGTTTTTATTTTTCTATATCTTTGCAAAAGAATCATATCTAATTAAATCATATGGGTTTAGCTAAATCAGATTTGAATGAGATTTGAATCTAGTTTAATCGGGTACATTAAGATTTGATTTGGGCTTTATAAAAAGAGAACCACAACGAAAAGGAGGGGGGAGATCAGCATCAAAAATCCAAAAATCTGCTTCATCATTAACGTATAGCAAGAAAGCAACGGAACTTCGCCTGGAGCTACTATAGGTGACAGCATCCCCTGGACAATACAGCTTGAAAAATTCACGTATCCCCGATAGCTGCTATAGCCTGATCAATTGAAGAAATTCGCGACAGCATCCCCTGTGCCTGGAGAAATCCCAACTTCGCCTGGAGAAATCCCCGACAGCTACTATAGGCGACAGCATCCCCTGGACGACATGGCTTGAAAAATTTACGTATCCCCGACAGCTGCTATAGCTTGATCAACTAGAGAAATCCACGACAGCATCCCTTGGACAACACGGACTGAAAAATTCACACAGTAGCTACGATAGCGCCCCTTCTCTCTAGTTCGCATACGCAACAGTCATCAGCCCATCCTCTACAACGCCTACTGCATGTCTGAGTTCTAGTCTACAGAGCAGCAGATCCTCGACGCCCCACAGCCAATAGCAACAGCAGCAGATCCACGCCTGTTGTACGTCTGAGTTCTAGTCCATGCAGCAGCAGATCCTCGACGCCCTATGGCCAACGGCAACAACAGCAGATTGGTCTACGCAGCAGGCCATTCCACGCAGTAGACCCAACGCTACAGCCAAAACATCAACTCAGGTTCGGTTGCTTAATTTTTACTTTATTTCATTACTATTGATTTATTTATTTATTTATTATTATTATTATTATTACCGTATGATTATTATCTTATTAGATCCTTATTTATTTATGTTAATATATAAGTAGTTATGTATATAATGGCCTAGTAGATTCTTTTAAGTATTAGTTTTATAGGTTAAATGTATTATATTCTACTGTAGCTAGTTGTTTGCTAATAACAATATAGATATATATATTAACTTAGGTTTTTTTTTTAAGCTTTTAATGATTTCCTCACTTAGAAAATTGATTTATTTTGAAAAGAAAATAATAATCATATTTCTTTTTAAATAGGATTTTTGGAGAGTTTTTTTTTTATAAAACAATAACATTTAAGAGTTAGACCCCATTAATTTTTTTTAAATAAATCAAAATAAATTAAAACGTAAACTCAGTTAGTTTTCAAAATTAAAATCAACCAACAAATTAAAGTTTTTAAAGAACTACGATCGTCTGATCCCGGTTAGCGGGTACGTAGACACCTTCGGGGCGATGATAAAATATGTAATTTTTCTAAATTAAAAAATCATTTTGATGTTGATAAAAAAAAAAATCTTTAATTGACTTCTTTTCTATGGTTAGACATCTTTTCCATGGTTAGACATCTTTTCCATAGTTTAGGTGTCTTTTTCATAGTTTAGATGTCTTTTTCATAGTTTAGATGTCTTTTCCATAGTTTAGATGTCTTTTTCAAACTTTAGATGTCTTTTCCATAGTTTAGATGTCTTTTCCATAGTTTAGATGTCTTTTCCATAGTTTAGATGTCTTTTCCATATTTTAGGTTTCTTTTTTACGATTCAGACATTTTTTCTATGATTCAGAAATTTTTTCTATGATTAAGGCATCTTTTTTATGATTAGAAATTTTTTTTTTATGTTTTAAGCATTTTTTCTATATAAAAGCTTCATCATGTAAAATATTGCAAATTTCATAAAATCTTTAGGGTGTTTCTTGAAAATAAAAAAAAATTATCACTTAGTTATTTTTAGATAAAAATTTTAATTTGGCATTTTTCAAAAATTAGGATTTTAGTTTTTTTTTTATATATAATGTTAGGAATAAAAATTAGGCTTCGATGGATTTTTTTTAATAAAAATAAAATGGTTAATAAAAACGTAAATTCAACCAATCATTTTTTTATAAAAAGAATCAATACATTAAAGTTTTCGGAAAGAACTACGATCGTCTGATCCCGGGTACGTAGGCACCTTCGGGGCGACGATAAAATATATAGAAACTTAGGTTCCTTTTTTTTTCTTTTGATTTTATTTATTTATTTATTTTTTTAAAATATTATAATTAGAAAAATAATCCTAATTTCGGTAATAAATAGTGGTACCCGTTAGGGTTTAATAGGTTAGCCCTCGAATTCGGAACCCTCTGGTTCTTTATTAAATTGGAAATCAAAGACCGGTAGTTAAATCGTAACTAATCCAACCAATTGGTTATGATTTCTTTTTCTTTTCCCAACTTCGGTCGGGTGGAGACTCTAAAAATTAATTTCAAGAAAAAATCGGAATTTCTCAATTTCTTTAATCGTGGATTAATATTAATCCATTGATAAAGACAGTTGTGAAGTTGTGATGGTAATTGTAATTTTCCATTGTAAATAATTTATAATAATTTCACAAAAACTTTGGAATATGTTGTAATTGTAATTTTAATTTTGATTTTTAATCAGTCATGGTTAGACTAAGTCAAGGGTCTTTTAAAGACATTCATGTCTACCTACCGCATTGGCCTCAAAAACTACTTCAAACGTGGTTTCGACTCTTCAGCCCAGATAAATAGGAGTTTAATAAGAATAAGATTGGGCCCATCCTTTCCCAATAGAAGAGCCCTATAAATATTACTTTAGCTGCAGACCTTAGTATATCTATTAGGGCTCGAATTTATCACTTTTTGTTTGGGCCCATATTAGTTGAGCCTAACCTTTATAGAGTAAATAAATAAAAAATAATAAAAATTAAAAAAAGAAACAAAACCAAAGAATCAAACTTGTAGAATAATAGGTAGCTATCATTGCGCCTAGTATTCTACCTACCAGATATATTCATTCTTTTAGGTAAATTTAACATTTTGCAAATAGCTTTCTTCATTTAGGATAAATAAGATTTAGATATTTTCTTTGTTTAATCTTTTATTCTTCAGAATTCCTTATTTGTAAATTGACTCTCAGTAATGTTATTCTCGGTTGGTATATATTTCCATGAAAGCAAACTTTCGTAATCATCCATTTACAATTCTATCACTCGGTCTTTGTAACACAAAAGCCCTAACTTTTCCTCTCTCTCTTTCAAAAAAAAAAAAAAAGAGAAAAGAATAAAAAAAGAAGGAAAGAAAAGAAAAGAAAATAAAAAGAAAGAAAGTTGCTAACGGTTACAAATCCTTATAAGGTTCGGGACAAACACAATTACTTGGCCCGTTAAGGCAGCTAACCTAAACAAATCCATTTGGCCCGAGAAAATAACCAACCAAACCCGAGCCTTAACTCATCAAGATAGTTGAATTAACTCAAGGTTTAAGCATCAAGTCCAACCATGAGCCGAGTCAAAACATAAAGCCATGAAACACTATCCTAAGCTTGATCCCCGATACAAACAAAAAGGGTAAATCATTAGTCCCTTCTACTTCAAAAGTTGTCAGTTTCAACCCATTTGAACTCTAAAGAACCTAACCCAAAAGCAGATATGGAAGCTTAAGGGCGTTAAGACCTATAAGTCGGGGCATGGGGCATTTAGTCTTTGAAATTTCACAACCGAGGCATATTCTAAGGAATTGGGGAGTAAGGTCCGTCATCACGTTAAGGTCAATTCATCCTTATGTAAGGAATTGGTAACTCACTTTTAAAAAGTTTTGAATGAAAAGAGGTGACCTATATTCTATACACTAACCCTTAAACACTTTAAGAGTTGAAAGACATCATAGTGAGGATATTTTGGACTCATTCCTTAAAGGAGGCCCATTTTGAATTTGATACGCAGATTGAAATGAAATTAGGCATTCATTTTCAAATCCCAAACACAGTTATCCTTTGATAACCCCGTTGGACTGATTTGGACTTCATTTCAAATGTAAACCCTGTCAAGAACCACCCTACAGTGGGGCAATTTGGAGGTCATTAATTAGGAGAGAAGGATAAAACTGATTTGTGCTTACCCCAGTAATAACAATTCAAGGATAATTTTTGTTTTCGATAAATTGTTTTCTTTGAAGAAGAGCTAACATTTTTTCCAAATATCCTAAAGGCCACATATACCTTACCTGAGCTAATGCACTCTAAACCTATACTTATGGATTTAGGGCCTTGATTTATCCAAAGACAAAAACTTGAAAAAAGAGATAGTTATTTTTGGGGAGAGAAAAGAAAGAAATGAAATGAAATTAAAAAAAAAAAGAAGAAGAAAAAAGAAAAGAAAAAGAAAAAGAGAAAAAAAGAAAAGGAAAAAGCTAGGAAAAAGGAAAATGAAGAAACACCCAAATATCCGGCTTGAGCAAACCCCCAATTTAAGAAGGCCCAAGTTGCTCTAAAAACAAATGGCCTTGAATTGCATTCCCAACCAAAAACACAAAACCTCATATTCATTTAAGATCATGTTTTCAACCGCAAACCAAAAACTTCATATTCAATGCAAAATACACTCTAAATCACGAACATAAACCCTTTCTATCTACTCAATTTTTAAACACAAGACCTTCCCACCCATAAGACCTCCCTACTCAAAGCTCTTCTAATTTTGAAAAATAATTTACCTAAGATAAAAATTATCTTTGAAATTGGGGCAAGTGCACATCTAGTTCATTCCTAAGGGTTTTTGACTTGTACCCCCTGGGTTGGATGAAAGAACTTTTTTTAAATAAGCCCTCTCAATTAACTTCTTTTGAAACCACTTGACCAAAAGACAAATTTACAATACTGAACCCAAAAAGACCTGCAAATCGATCAAAGCGTATCATTTGCAAATTGGACTGTAATTTTCGGAATAGTAGTCAAGAGTGACATCCAGACCGAGAGTGCATAAGGAAGTCCTCTTTGACTAAACTAATCGTGAGTTACCTTTTCATTACTAAATGAATGTTTATGGCCTATCCAAGAAGCTCATTATCTAGGTTACAAACTAGGGTGGATATGAGATACCCTACAGGATTATAGCGTTTACCTTTTAAGTAGGAATTTGTATCCATTAGCAAACTTTCAAGGAAAAAGAAGAAAAAAAAGAAAATGAAAAGACATGAAAAGGAGAGAGAGAAAGTGGAGGCTTGTTACAAGTTTTTCCATTCATTTTCCAGTCCATTTCATCCATAGTAGCCAAATTTTCAATTCATGTTATAAACAGTGTTCACCAAATTCCTCGTTTGTAAATTTCTCAAATCAAGAGTTTTTTTTTTTTTCAAGTTGGCTATGTTCCTCAGTTTGCTTTCAACTCTCAGTAGAGCATAAGCGAATCCGACGGGTGCTTACCCTTTCTCTGTTTTCTCAATGATATAGCTAGCTTATAGTACACTGTTCCTATCCATATCTTCTTTAGCACTTCAGTCAGCTTATGGAGCACTATCTAGGTTCAAATTTTCATTTAGGGATCTAGCTAGTTCATAGAGTACAGTCCTAATATAAAGTTTCTTAAGCTTCAGGCTGGCTCCCAAAACACAGTTCCAATTTGTAATCTCTTAGGGAGCTAGCCAACTCGTAGAACGTAGTCCCAATCCAAAGTTTCTTAAACTCCCAGTAGTATGACTCATAGAACGTTACCCGACTCAAAATTTCATCAAGGGATTTAGTAAGCTCAAGAAGTGCTATCCCAATTCAAGTTTTCCTTCAAATTTTTTAGGTCTTAGCCAGCTCAAGGGGCGCTTTAACCGTCTTGGTGAGTCAGCTCATTAAGGGCACGATCCAAGTTTTTCTTCAAATTTTTAGGTCTTAGCCAGCTCATAGGGCGCTTTGACCGTCTTGGTGAGTCAGCTCATTAAGGGTACGATCCAAGTTTTCCTTCATTATCTTTAGGTCTTAGCCAGCTCATTGGGCGCTTTGACCGTCTTGGTGAGTCAGCTCATTAAGGGCACGATCCAAGTTTTCCTTTGTATTTTTTAGGTCTTAGCCAGCTCATGGGGCGCTTTGACCATCTTAGTGAGTCAGCTCATTAAGGGCACGATCTAAGTTTTTCTTCAAATTTTTAGGTCTTAGCCAGCTTATGGGGCGCTTTGATCGTCTTGGTGAGTCAACTCATTAAGGGCACGATCCAAGTTTTTCTTCAAATTTTTTAGGTCTTAGCTAGCTCATGGGACACTTTGACCGCCTTGGAGAGTCAGCTCATTAAGGGAACGATCCAAGTTTTCCTTCAAATTTTTAGGTCTTAGCCAGCTTATGGGGCGCTTTGATCGTCTTGGTGAGTCAACTCATTAAGGGCACGATCCAAGTTTTTCTTCAAATTTTTTAGGTCTTAGCTAGCTCATGGGACACTTTGACCGCCTTGGAGAGTCAGCTCATTAAGGGAACGATCCAAGTTTTCCTTCAAATTTTTAGGTCTTAGCCAGCTCAAGGGGCGCTTTGACCGTCTTGGTGAGTTAGCTCATTAAGGGCACGATCCAAGTTTTCCTTCAAATTTTTAGGTCTTAGCTAGCTTATGGGGTGCTTTAACCGTCTTGGAGAGTCAGCCCATTAAGGGCACGATCAAAGTTCTCCTTCAAAGTTTTAGGTCTTAGCCAGCTCATGGGGCTCTTTGACAGCCTTGAAAAGTTAACTCATTAAGGACACAATTCAAGTTTTCCTTCAAATTTTTAGGTCTTAACCAGCTCAAGGAGCGCTTTGACCGCCTTGGAGAGTCAGCTCAATAAGGGAACGATCCAAGTTTTCCTTCAAATTTTTAGGTCTTAGCCAGCTCACGGGGCGCTTTGACTACCTTGGAGAGTCAGCTCATTAAGGACACGATCCAGGTCTTCTTCATATCTTTAGGTCTTAGCCAGCTCATGGGGTACTTTGACCGCCTTAGAGAGTCAGCTCATTAAGGGCACGATTCAAGTTTTCCTTCAAATTTTTAGGTCTTAGCCAGCTCATGGGGCGCTTTGACCGCCTTGGAGAGTCAGCTCATTAAAGGCACGATCTAAGTTTTTCTTCAAATTTTTAGGTCTTAGCTAGCTCAAGGGGCGCTTTGACCGTCTTGGTTAGTCAGCTTATCAAAGGCATAACTAAGATTCTCGTTATTCTTTCCCAAATGCGCTTCCCATTGTCGTTCTAACCCTCATCAAGTGACTTAACGTTCCTTAGGATGGAGTCATCTTGAGGCAAAAAACGGTGTTTCTTTTGTCTTTGTGGCAAAGTTTTGCTCAAACTTCACCACAAAGAGGGGCAGCTGTAGACACCTAATTTTTGCCCTTCCATAGTCTTAGTTTTTATTTTTACAAAAAGGGTCCTAATTCAAAAAAATAAAAAAATAAAAATTAACAAATAATGAAAATACCAAAAAAAATAAGAAAAGGAAAAATTATAAAAATTTCGAAATAATTTATATTAGGAATAATTAGTTTAATATTAATTTTAATTTTGGTTTAGTTAAAAAATTTTAGTTTAGGGATTTAGACAGTTTAAATATAATTTAATTATAATGAATGTTAAGAAACAGGTCAATGGCCCAATAGATAAGTAGCGGAGCGCTTGGGTGGATTTAGTTGAAGGTCACGGGTTCGAGTTTCTACAGGCACTGATGTCTTTATTTTTCTATCTTTGCAAAAGAATCATATCTAATTAAATCATATGGGTTTAGCTAAATCAGATTTGAATGAGATTTGAATCTAGTTTAATCGGGTACATTAAGATTTGATTTGGACTTTATAAAAAGAGAACCACAACGAAAAGGAGGGGGGGGGGGATTAGCATAAAAAATACAAAAATTTGCTTCATCATTAACGTGCAGCAAGAAAGCAACGGAACTGCACCTGGAGAAATCCCAACTTTGCCTGGAGCTGCTACAGGCGACAGCATCCCCTGGACGACACGGCTTGAAAAATTCACGTATCCCCGACAGCTGCTATAGCCTGATCAATTGGAGAAATCCACGACAGCATCCCCTGCACTTGGAGAAATCCCAACTTTGCCTGGAGAAATCTCCGGCAGTTGTTATAGCTGACAGCATCCCCTGGACGACACTGCTTGAAAAATTTACGTATCCCCTATAGCTGCTATAGCCTGATCAACTGGAGAAATCCGCGACAGCATCCCTTGGACGACACGGATTGAAAAATTTACGTAGCAGCTATGACAGCGCCCCCTCTCTCTCATCCGCACAAGCGACAGTCATCAGCCCATCCTCTACCACGCCTGCTGCACATCTGAGTTCCAGTCTACGGAGCAGCAGATCCTTGACGCCCCACGGCCAACAGCAACAGCAGCAGATCCACACCTGCTGTACGTCTGAGTTCCAGTCCATGCAGTAGCAGATCCTCGATGCCCTACGGCCAACAGCAACAACAGCAGATTGGTCTACGCAGCAGGCCATTCCACGCAGCAGACCCAACGCTACAGCCAAAACATCAACTCAGGTTCGGTTGCTTAATTTTTACTTTATTTCATTACTGTTGATTTATTTATTTATTTATTATTATTATTATTATTATGACCGTATGATTATTATCTTATTAGATCCTTATTTATTTATGTTAATATATAAGTAGTTATGTATATAATGGCCTAGTAGATTCTTTTAAGTATTAGTTTTATAGGTTAAATGTATTATATTCTACTGTAGCTAGTTGTTTGCTAATAACAATATAGATATATATATTAACTTAGGTTTTTTTTTTAAGCTTTTTATGATTTCCTCACTTAGAAAATTGATTTATTTTGAAAAGAAAATAATAATCATATTTTTTCTAAATAGGATTTTTGGAGAGTTTTTTTTTTATAAAACAATAACATTTAAGAGTTAGGACCCCATTAATTTTTTTTAAATAAACCGAAATAAATTAAAACGTAAACTCAGTTAGTTTTCAAAATTAAAATCAACCAACAAATTAAAGTTTTTAAAGAACTACGATCGTCTGATCCCGGTTAGCGAGTACGTAGGGACCTTCGGGGCGACGATAAAATATGTAATTTTTCTAAATTAAAAAATCATTTTGATGTTGATAAAATAAAAAAAAAATTTAATTGACTTCTTTTCTATAGTTAGACGTCTTTTCCATAGTTAGACATCTTTTCCATAGTTAGACATCTTTTCCATAGTTTAGGTGTCTTTTCCATAGTTTAGGTGTATTTTCCATAGTTTAGATGCCTTTTCCATAGTTTAGATGCCTTTTCTATAGTTTAGATGCCTTTTCCATAGTTTAGATGTCTTTTCCATAGTTTAGGTTTCTTTTTTATGATTCAGACATCTTTTCTATGATTTAGATATTTTTTCTATGATTAAGGCATCTTTTCTATGATTAGAATATTTTTTCTTTTTTTTTTTTATGTTTTAAGCATTTTTTCTATATAAAAGCTTCATCATGTAGAATATTGCAAATTTCATAAAATCTTTAGGGTTTTTCTTGAAAATAAAAAAAATTATCACTTAGTTATTTTTAAATAAAAATTTTAATTTGGAATTTTTCAAAAATTAGGTTTTTAGGTTTTTTTTATATATATAATGTTAGGAATAAAAATTAGGCTTCTAGGGATTTTTCTTAATAAAAATAAAATGGTTAATAAAAACGTAAATTCAACCAATCATTTTTTTATAAAAAGAATCAATACATTAAAGTTTTCGGAAAGAACTACGATCGTCTGATCCCAGCTAGCGGGTACGTAGGCACCTTAGGGGTGACGATAAAATATGTAGAAACTTAGGTTCCTTTTTTTTTTCTTTTGATTTTATTTATTTACTTATTTTTTTAAATATTATAATTAAAAAAATAATCCTAATTTCGGTAATAAATAGTGGTACCCGTTAGGGTTTAATAGGTTAGCCCTCGAATTCGGAACCCCCTGGTTCTTTATTAAATTGGAAATCAAAGATCGATAGCTAAATCGTAACCAATCCACCCAATTAGTTATGGTTTCTTTTTCTTTTCCCAACTTCGGTCGGGTGGCGACTCTAAAAATTATTTTTAATAAAAAACCGGAATTTCTCAATTTCTTTAGTCGAGGATTAATATTAAATGGGTTAGGGTTTAGTATTAATCAAGAAATGAGAAATCAATTTTAAATAAAAGAAATCGAAAATTCAGACTCGACAATGAGAATTTTCATAGAGCAAAACATATGAATTTACCATTCCTTCTCATATATATATATACATATATATATATATGTAGGTATTTATCAATATAAAATCTTTTAGCAAAATTTTCTTTTATTTTCAATTCATATACTTTAATTTATTATATAAAATCTTTTAACATCTATATGCCATGACTAAAGATTCATATATGTACATATTTTCGTATTATTTGTCTCTTACTATTATTACTACTACTAGTTTTATACAACTTATATATTTGCTTATTATTATTAATATTGCTACTATTGTTGTTATTGTTATTGTTCTTTAGACACCTAGCCATGTATACCTACTCTTAGCATCTCATCGTTGTATAGATTACTTTCATAAGACTTATAGATCATAAACCTGGCTCTCATACCATAATGTCTTAGTAATCTACTGATATGTTAGAATAAATGAGCAACTAAAAGTCCATAAAATAAATAATTTATTCTCCAATTAATCTCAAGTAATTTGATTCTCTAAATATAAACCAAATAACAATTACATAAATATACTTAAGTCATTGAACAAGATAATGTAATACAAATTATAATTTATCTATCCTATGAAAGGTTAACGTCATAACTGGAATCTACTTGTCGTTCCCCGATTGATGGGTTATTTGCCATTGGCCCACTTACTCGTGCACGCCTCAAAGGTCTCTAGTCCCTCACTCGAAGAATTCTCTCTTGTCAACTTGCAAATGACGAGAAACAATACATAGAAGGTAGATGTTTGAATTCCCTAAGAGCTTCGACTTGTTATACTATGCTTTGCTCCTTCTCTTGTGTCTATGTTGACTATCCTTCGGCCAAGGCTTTATATTAAGTGATCTGACCTTTAGCTACCAAGAGTTTTCGCTAAGTAATGAGAGCTAGCCTCTTACCTGCCGAGTAATTCTCTCTTGACCTCCTTCTAACTCTTACGGCATTCCTTCTCATCTTAGCCTTTTTGTTGCCATAGCATCTTGATTCCCCTCACCTGCCGTGAATAGAGAATCTTTGTATGGAACCAATGTTGCACTACCACTTGTCCATTTCATCTGATACTATACTATTTTTTCCTTTTTGTCATTTGTCCTTTTTGACATTTTTCTTCAGTACAAGGAATCCCACTTTTTGTATGCCTTTTGTAATTTCTTTATTTGTATTATTGCTTTAGGGACTTACTATAAATAGTCTTTTCTCCTCGTAAGTTAGAATCATCTTACCCTACAGATTAGACATTGAATATATGGTTCTTGTGGGACTACCCTCTCCAATAAACTCTTATCTAATCTTGTTGAGTAGCTTAAGATTAGTGGCGAGTGGACCTTGACATCAACTTGTGTGTCATATTAAGTGAAATGTCAAGTTGTGTTGTGTTTGTTGGTGTGTCATATCCTCTAAGAAGCTTTATGTCAGCTACTTTAGTTAGTTTATTGACCTGCTTAATCTATTTTCTTCAATATTTTCAAAGGACCCATTAATTTAAATTTGTTATGGTAAGTTCTAGTGATAACTGAGCTCCTAGGCATATCATATAATTCCTGGTATCAAAGCTTAAGGTTGCGACTAGGAGCTATGTGGTGATAGTCCCTATTAGTTTGCCGTTCGTGATACTCAGTTTTCATTTGGAAGAACAGAGCAAGTTTACAATTTACAGTTCATGCGATATTTGTGTATGTAAGGATTTCTTGTGTGAAGAGTATTTTCTAATACCTTGTTTTAAGAATATCAAATCCTAGTGCTCAAGAAGAGATTAACGATGTTGAGAATGATGCTTATGGTCATGGTTGAGTTACCTAACAAACACCATGTACTATTGATGAGTAGACATAAGACCTTGTTGTTATTGTAGCTAATTTAGCTGTTTAGTATAGAGAGTCTTAAAGACTAGGCTGCGAGAGAGAGTTGTTGAATAGTGCCAAGAAATGAGAGATAAGTCAATAAGATAGATAAATGAACCATATGCACCAGAGTCCATTCCCATAAACCAAGCACCATTACGATGTACTGAAAGAATGGCGAGAAGGAGGTTAGAATTGGATGAAGTGGAGGAGTATGAAGAGGAAGAATAGTATGTTGAAGTTGACGAGCATGAACTTAGGGCTCTTAAGGGTGATGAACACCTTAAAGATAGATTTCAAGCTTCAATGGGTCTTGTAGTGTTGACGACTACTTGAACTGGGAGGCGAAGATTGAGAAGATATTCAACTTCTACGATTATGAAGACGCTATTTGTATTTGAATAGCTACGTTGGAATTTTCTAGATATGCGGTAATGTGGTAGAAGAAGCTATAGAATGTTTACTTAAGGGTCCGATGTGAAATCCGAACATGGAATGAGATGAAGAGAGTTATGAGAAGTAGGTTTGTTCCTGAATACTACGAGTGAGACACTTTTTGACTTCCACAAGATTATAGAAAACGTAACCGGTTTATGGACGACTATGTCTAAGAGTTTTAGTTACTCATGATCTGATGTGATGTTGATGAACTTGAGATGTGAACTATCACTAGGTTTTCTTCTAGGCTATGGATCGAGATTGGTAACATAATAGAGCTATAGAGTCTTACGACTCTAGATGATGCCATCAGGATGGCATAGAGAGTTAAAAGGCAGAGGCGGAACTAAGTTAGTCGAATGTCGAATAGTCAACTTATGTTGCCGAACAGGAGCGGCATGCTCAGACAACCAGGGAATGATTGAGCATCAAACAGTTTTGAGGTAAAACGTTGAGGTTAAGTGTCGATTTGACTATAAGAACGCTAAGGTAAGGGCAAGGCTGAGGAACTTGAGGTCCGAAGAGACTAAGGTTAGAGCTCAAAAAGAAAGATTGGAGAAATCAATTGCTTTAAATGTCTCAGTTTTAGGCATGTGGCTAGTCAATGTCTGAATCGCTGAGTTATGACTATAAAGAGAGACAAGTCGCAATTTGAAGTAGAGAGTGTGAGCAAAGGAGAGGAAGAGATGGGAGTTGAACAGATGATGGAAGAGATTCAAGAAGACCTTGATGCTGAGACACCTCCTGAGGGTGGTGTCGAGTATCATTTTGTTGTTCGACGGTCTCTTAGTGCATTTATGGCTAATGAGAATGAGCAAAGGGAGAACCCCTTCAATATGAATTGTCGAGTGAATGGTAAGCTATGCGACTTAAGCATTGATGAAGAGAGTTATACCAATGTCATAGCATAAGGAGTAGTTAAGGCCATGAAATTGCCAACCCTCTTATACCTTAAGTAGTACAAGATTCACTAGTTAAATGAAAGAGGAGGCTTACATGTTGCTGAGTAGGTTAGAGTTTCGATTACCATTAGTGATAGGTATAGGGACGAGGTGTTGTGTGATGTCCTTCCCATGTGTGCTTCTCATATATTATTTGACTGACCATGGCTATTTGACTTAAGAGTGTTGCATGATGGGTGTAGGAATACCTACATGTTCCAAAAAGATGGGAAGAAAATTTTACTAACACCTATGAGTCCTAAGAAAGTGTAGGAAGCCTAAGAGAAGGTTACTAGGCCATTGTAGTAAAAGTCCTTAGTGATTTCCTAAGCTCAGTTTGCCTGAGAAGTCAAGGTCGAGGGCTATGTGCTCCTTTTAGTCAGGAGACTCTTAAAGGTGAGAGAAGTTGAGAGCTTACCTATCGAGGTGTAGCAACTACTTCAAGGCTATACTGACTTATTTCTTGATAAGATGCTGAAAGGTTCACCTCCCTTAAGAGGCATTGAGCATTGCATTGACCTTTAGCCTAGAGTTGCCTTACCGAACCGACTTGCTTACAGGCTCAATCCTGAGTAAGAAGTCGAGTTAAAGAAACAAGTAGATGAGTTAGTAGACCATAGATACGTTTGAGAGAGTATGAGCCTATGTACTGTATTAGCTGTATTAGTACCTAAGAAAGATGGGTTGTGGAGAATGTGTGTTGATAGTCATATCGTTAACAAAATTACTATTAAGTACTGATATTAGATCCTATGGTTAGATGATATGCTCGATGAGTTACATGGTGTCCACATCTTCTCGAAGATTGACTTAAAGAGTGGCTACCACCAAATACGGATGAGACTTAGAGATGAACAGAAGACAACCTTCAAGACAAGGGAAGGTCTATTCGAATGGATGGTAATGCCATTTAGCTTAACTAATGTGTCGAGTACTTTTATGTGGCTAATGAATCATGTGCTTAGAAATTTGATAAGCAAATGTGTTGTGGTTTATTTTGATGACATTTTGATTTGTAGTGCTGACCTCATCACTCATGTTGAGTATTTAAGATCGGTGTTTGACATCTTCCATGCTGAGAGCTCATTTGGCAACATGAAGAAATGTGTGTTATGTCAAAACGAGGTTATATTGTTAAGATATGTTATTTCAGGGAAAGGAGTTCAAGTTGATGATGAGAAAGTGAGAGCTATTCTTGAGTAGCCTATATCAACTAGTGTTGTTGAAGTCAAGAGCTTTCATGGTCAAGCTTTGTTTTATTGAAGATTCATTTGGAACTTCAGTTCCATAATTGCGCCTTTAACCAAATTGACTAGTAAGAACACTGAGTTTAGATGGTTGGAGAACGCTCAGAAAAGTTTTAAAGATGTGAAATCTAAATTGATGTTTGCTCTAGTATTCACCCTGTTGAATTTCGAGAAAGTTTTTGAGATAGAGTGCAACGCATTTGGTGTTGGCATTGGTTCTGTCCTTATGTAAGAGCACCGTCCAATTTCCTATTTTAACGAAAAAATCTACAGTGTTTCCTCGAATTACTCAATGTACAACAAGGAGTTTTATGTCTTTGTCCGAACATTATAGAACTGGTAACATTATTTGTTGCTGAGAGAATTTATCATTTACTCAGATCATGAGTCTATCAAGCATCTTCGTAAGCGACAAAAACTTCTTGGCATCATAACAAATGTGTTGAATTCCTAGAGTCTTTCTGCTATGTCATCCGGTATAAGAAACGGAGTGCTGACACTGTAGTAGATGCTCTTTCTCGTCGTCATATGCTCATCACAACATTGCAAGGTAAGGTACTTAGATTTGGCACCCTGCCTGATTAGCATGAGCATGATTTGCATTTTGGACCTCTAGTAGCCAAGTACAATGTTAGGGAAGTCGTAGATGGATTTTACTTGAATCAGGGGTTCCTGATGAAAGGTAAGCAAGTTTGTGTGTCGAGTAGTTTGGCAAGAGAACAACTCATCCAAGAAGCTTATGCTAGTGGTTTGGCTAGCCATTTTGGGGAAAAGATAATGGTTAAGATATTGAAAGAATATTTCTACTGGCTTAGGATAACTAAGGATGTGCGCTAAATTCTATAGAAGTGTGAGGTGTGTAAACATGAAAAGGGAAAGAGAGAGTTGTATGGAGAGTATACACCCTTACCATTAGACAGACATCCAAACTGAAGTTGTAAACAGGATAGTTGGCAACCTCCTACAAGCCGCTATTGGGAAGAATTTGCATAATTGGGATTTAGGTTTGCCTGTCATAGAGTTTGTTTACAACCACTTCGATCACAGCTCAACAGGAAAATCTCAGTTTGAGGTCGTTTATGGACTTAACCTGAACTTACCTTTAGATTTAATTATCAGTCTAACCATACCAGGGGAATGTTAACTTGGCTTGTAGTGAGCTGAGGAATTCCAGAAGCTGCATTAGAGAGTTGCCAAACAATAAGCCAATACTGTAGCTTAACAGAAGGAATAAGGAAGTTGAGGAAGGAGACGGGTTGTTTATAACCCTGGAGACCTTGTTTGGATCCATCTTAGTAAGGAACGCTTCCTTAGTAGGAGGATGAACAAACTATCTCTTAGAGCTAATGGACCTTACAAGATCCTTAGGCATATTAATGATAATGCCTATGAGGTTGAGCTACTTGAGGGGTATGGTATGTTAACCACATTTAATGTCGGTAACTTGACTCCCTATGTACTAGATGACGACGAAGATCATGATTTGAGAGCAAATCTCTAATAAACCTAGGGAGTTGATGGGTTATTGACCACTAGCCCACTCATTCATGTAGGCCTCAGAGGCCTCTAGTCTCTCACTTGAAGAATTCTCTCTTACCAACTTGACGATGATGAGAAAAAGTACACAAAAGGTGGATGGTTGAATTACTTGAGACCTCTGGGTTGTTATTCTATGTTTTGTTCCCTCTCTTGTGCTGATGCTAACTATCCTCTAGCCGAGGGCTCTATGCCAAGTGATCTGACCTTCAGTTGCTGAGAGTTCCTACCAAGTAATAGGAGCTAGCCCCCTAGCCATCAAGTACTTCTCTCTCGACCTCCCTCTAACTCTCACGGCATTCCTTCTTGTCTTGGCCTCTTTATTGCCACAACATCTTACTTCCTCTTACCTACTGTGAATAGAGAATCTTTGTATGGAACCAATGTTACGCTGCCACCTATCTATTTCATCTGACATTGTACTATTTTTTCCTTTTTGTTGTTTGTCCTTTTTTCCCTTTTTCAAAAGTACTAGTAATCCCCCTTTTTGTATGCTTTTTGTAATTTCTTTATTTGTATTTTGCCCTAGGAACTTACTATAAATAGTCCCTTCTCCTTATAAGCTGAAATCATCTTACCCTACGTAATAGATATTGAATATACTGTTCCTATGAGACTACCCTCTCCAAGTTCATTTTCATACACTCTTATCTAATCTTGTCGAGTAGCTTAGGATTAGTAATGGGTGGACATTGAAATCAACTTATACGTTATATCAAGTGACATGTTAAGTCGTGTTGTGTTTATTGGTATGTCATATATTTTGAGCAGCTTTACGTTAGCTACTTTAGTCAGTTCATCGACTTGCTTGCTTTATTTTCTTCGATATTTTTGAAGGACCCATTGGTTCAAATCTACTATGGTAAGTCGTAATGATAACTGAGTTCTTAGGCACATCATCTATCCTGGTAGTCTTGGTGAAAATCTCCCGCTTAATGACTTTTGTAATCTCATAAGAAATACTTGCACTTGAAAAATAATGTGGAATAAGCCAAAGCCTAGTATAGAAACCCACGACCACATACACATACCATGCATTAAACACACAATTTCACATGCATTTTTGCAACAAGAATATCATATAATTCATTTAGTCATCATTTATTAGTTAACAAAATGCATAGCTCAAAATCATTTGCAACTAACCTCTAACCTAGGGTAACTCACAACTTCGCTTCATAGTTCCTAGATTAAGACACCGGTATTGCGATTCTTGTCTAAATTGGCACTAGGACACTAGTACTTCGGTTATTGGCTAAACTAGTACTAGGATACTAGCACTACGCCCCCCAGATAATACCTAACTTGGTTTTAGGATATTGGTATTGGGACCCCTAGATACCAATTGAATCTACTTCATATCATTTCCAAAGAAGACTCCAAAAGGTATAATGTGTTCTAAGGATTATTGAGGTGCCACCTCGAGGATATAAGTACTACAATCCCCTAAACTCAGCTAAATGCAAGCAACAATCATAATATAGCCAAATATTAATTAGTCTAATTCAATAATATCTACACTACATAAGCATAACCAACAAATAAAGGCTCTCTATACATTGGTCCTACTAATAATTGAAAGTATCTAATGCGAAAATCTTTTCAATATTATCACCTAAAATATACATACAAAAATAACTTATTTTAGTTTTTGTTTCGTTTCCTTGTTTTCTTACTCTAACTAGGTTTGCTTAATTATCTTACTATGCTCTTAAATCTAGATCTTAGCTTAATATAAAGTTTTAAGATCTATTTGGGCTTCAATATGTGTTTAGAACATGTTAGGTTTGGTTAAGGGAATAATAAGAGCAAGAAACAATTGAAAAAGAAAGGTAACAAGAATACGCCCATGGTTTAGGGCCGTATTCTTGGACTATGATCCTTCTTTAATCTTAAACCTATAGTTCACACCCATGATCTTTCTCAAGGAATAAGTTTACAATCATGTTCTTGGCTATGGTTTTCTTGTAAATATTTTCTTCTCTTTCGTGCTCCAATACAAAATACATGCTGAGGGGTTCATTGGTGGGATTACGTTAGTGATCTTTGCTTATGATCCTCTGTAATCAATATTTTCCTTTCCTTTCCAACTTTTAACCTCTTTAATCCATTCTAGTTCATTCATAACTTATCCAACACTCTAAATCTTTTATAGTTTTGATCCTTTTTATCAAATTAGCACAATGGAACACCCATATGTGATCCTTAACATCAATTAAATAATAATAATAATCAGGATCACAAAACATGCCTTGCTTACAAACCCTAACAGTATCTATAATTTACATTATAAGCAAGGTTTGATTGGATTCCTTGAAATTGCACTTTCAATAATCACTTATTAGCACAAACTGCCCCCTTTTATTGAAGTTCTAACAATTCTATTACCTGGTTAGGGTTTTTTCTTTTTTTCTTGACTTCCATCTTCTCTTCTCTAATATTGATTTCTTCTGTAATATCACAATGTCTTCTATAGTCAATGTAGAAAAAAAAAAAAAACTAATAATCAAGAACAAGGATTTTAACTTGTAAATTCTTACCTGGGTCTCACTCCTATAGGTTTTCTAGAGAGCTTTCTTTAGAAACAATAGTGAAAAATGAGACCTAAGATGGAGACAATCGTTTTTATACTTAAGGGTAAAAAATTTCACTTTTCCCTTCTTATAAAAACTTTATTACTTACCATTGTCACAATTGTTATTTTCTTATTTTCCTTTATTATTATTTACATTTCATGGGGTTTACATATGAAGTAATCACACATGTATACACATACACGTGTGCGCAAAGATAGAGAGAGAGAGAGACGGAGAGAGATAGAGAGAACTACAATCATTGAGAGAGACCGACCTCAAATCATCGAGAAGCATAAAGCAATTGACCTACAATTTCCAAAATAGATCAACTTGAGATTATTGAGAAGTATTCAGCATCTAGATCTCATCATTGATAATGAGGGGTTTTAATTTGAACCATTAAACCTTAATAAACTTAAGTTTATGAACTTTAGAAATTTAGAACTTCGATTTGGTTCCTATTATATGTACTATTACTTGGAGTAAATTGGTAATAGCAATTTAAAATTAGGGATCAAATGGTTATTTAACCACTTATATGCACGTAGGGCAACCCTAATTACGTAAAATAACCTAAGCAATATTGCCTATTTTATAAGAAGGGCCTTTTATTTCAGCAAATCTTTGTGTTACCATGATTTAAGATAATATTTTTCCATCGAATGAAATTTATCTTTACTAGTACAAAAAAAGAAAGATTAAAAATCGGAAGCTAATTAGCTCAAGATAGATAAATAAACATGATAACAAGTACTTAGAAATGGAATAGAGTGAGATTTTAATCATAAGTCAATGGTTCTTACTTAAATAGCTCTCCAATGATAATAATATCATTAACAAATTAGTCAACCTTAAATGTTAGCTAGTAGTCTAACTTAAAATATGATTAAAACAAGTTGACATAACTAATAACTCAAGCGCCTTCTATGGTCCCTTCGACAGGATGTTGATCTTTTAGTCCATTGTCTATGTATTTAATAAATGGATTTTAACAAACAAATGATGGATTGGATGGTTAGCCAGTGGACTCATAGGCTAACCTAAAAGCTTATGAATGAATTAAGGGTGTCGAGATCAAATTCTAGTTTTCTTTTTTTTTTTTTTTCCAACCTGACTTATACTAAGTTCAGCTTACTTTGGTATAAGTCTCTCGACTATATTAGGAAAAAGTTTGAATCAAAAATAATTTTTTTTAAAAAAAAATTGGAGTCACGACATGACTAGGTTAGCAAAAGAGTGAAATCAAAACCATGCGTGGATGAGCTTTAATTTCTGCTATTGTTCTATGGTTTTTTTTTTTCCTAAAAAATGAGTCTTCTAGAAAAGGAAACTAGATAACATAGATTTAAGGATGAACTTATTAAAACCTAAAAGAATTTCCATATAGGAAGTCTATGAACAAAAAGAATAAGCCTTCAATGTTTATTTCAAAATAAAAAAAGGGCCTTTTGAAGGGGGGTTACTTATTCTTAATAGTCAAAGTGAACCCCTTTATTCTAAAATTCAGAATGAATCAAATCTCCCTAAGTTATATTAAATGGGAAAATTAATTTTTAAGACTATAAAGTGCCTACGTACCTACTAGTTAAGATTAAGCAAACATAGTTTTAAAAGTAACTTATGAAAACTTTAGTGAGTTGGTTAATTATATTTACAAGATATTCCACTTCAAGTATTTACACATTAATTAATTTGTAATTCCTTTTTTGGTTTAATTAAAAAACGCCCTAAGAATCCCTAATTTTGGAAATAGTCAAGTTAAGTTTTATATTTATGAAAACATTTTCCTAAGTGAAAAGAAAAAAATTTATGAAACCGCTCTTCATTTAAAAAAAATTTTTTATAATGAACAAAATATTTATAACATACAAACTTACCATATAATATACAATTACAATCATACATGCCATAAGTATTATATATTATTAGAAGATTACATAAAAACTCATTATATACATATAACATCATATACATGTCATGAAGCAATATGTTATAATGTTTATATCATAACATTTATTAATTTACAAGTTGGGAAGTATATTACATTAATTATCATATAAACATCAATTTTACATCTATGGTTCACATATTACAAAAATTATTTGACATATACGTAGATGAAGGGTTCTAATTGGAATGGTCATGTGTGAGTCACATGAGTATTACGTTACATGTGGCCATATCGTAGTGGTGTGAAGATGACACTTGATAAGATGATTGGAAAGAGAATGGCAGGGAGGTAGAATAGGTAATCCTAGAGTCTTGAATGCATAAGTGACAGGCAAGGGAGCCTAGGGGACCTAGGATATCAACCTTGCAGTTCTTGAGCAAACTACGATCATTTCTTTTACCTAAACATTGTTTGATCTTAGAGAGTAAAGGTTTCACAGTAGAACACTATTTCTCTAATCTTTAGACTTGTGTCCAATGTAGAGGAATGGTTTAAGTATTTATAAGTACTTGGGCTTGATCTCATCTATTGGATTGTCTTTGCAACTAATGGATGAGATGGAGTTTATTCGTTCCATAATTATCTAGAATGATCTTGCAAGAGCCTAAGACCAATAGCCTTCCTCATGGTGCATGAGCCTACCTAAGAAAGGTTGGATGCAAACGGACCAGTCCAACGATCCTTATTCCTAGCCTACTAAGCCAAATATCCCCGAATCGTCCTAAAATAGACCAAACTCCTTAGATCTTGTCTCCTAGCCTAAGGAGTAAAGCCTAAATAAATAATGGGCTTAACCTAATAACTAATCTAGTGATTTTTAGCCTTTACATTTTTCCCCTTGACCAAGAGTCCCTTGGACACATTCAAGGGGGTTTTGGGCACTTCTAGAGGTTGTTTCTTCGATTGTTATGTAGACATATTGAATGTTGACTTTGCTTGCTTAATTGCTTTCAATATCTATAGAGTTGATGCTTCTTTCGGATCACCAACGAGATGAGGATGATATTCTAGTATTTATTTTGTAGCCAAAGAACACATATTTTTGATATGCTTTTGTATTACACTATTGACTGATTGCTACCATGATATTGATTTGCTAAGTAATTTGTAGTAGCTCTTCTCCTTATTTCTTCCTTATTTTGTGATCATTGGTAGAAAATTAAAGCTATTAGTGCATTTTAAAAAAATGCTGGAGCTTTAGTAGTATTCTATCTAGCCATGTTATATGTCTTATTCATACTAGTAAATGGAGCAGTATTGTTGTGAAATGGAGTAGAGCTTTAGATACCAATGTATCTTTCAAAGCCATTAACTTCTAAGATTATGTCACCTCCATATCTTTTAGTTTCATGCTTGTAGTTACTATATATGTGCACACACAACAATCACTAATTTTTTTTTCTATGTATTCCATACTTGCATCATTCGAACTCCAGTCTTCGACTCATGAGTTCAAATGGAGTGATGCTCATGTTGCGACACTTCTTTGGAGGAAACACTGAGTTACTTCAATACCCATCAAGACTTGAGGAATCGGAAAGCATGTTTCTTTCCCTTTTTCTTAGACTGTAAAATATAAGGGGCAACTCATAAATGCTCATGACCATTAAAACTCTTGGACTTTTCTCATAATCATCGTGAACGTGAATCCTAGACATCTCTAGCTTGGACAATATTAAAACAAAGACAAGACTCGATGAATATTTGACAGCATCACCACTTATTGATCATAACTAGGTTCTGAACACATAATTGTTTCTTGTTTATTTACTAAGAAAGAAAGTTGTGTACTTTCCTTGTTTATTTTCTTGTACTATCGTTCTTGCCTTTAGGAATTAATTATCTCCACTACGTATGTCTTCAACTAGTTGAAATCTACTAGCCATATTAGGTAGAAATGATCTTCTTCCATTATTTCAGATTGAGTCTCTTGACATTGGATTGAAATTGAAAAATCGTCCCTATTTATAATGTCTTCTCACAAAAGAAATTGTACCAATATTCAATATATCTTATCTTTGAAAAATAATATAAGGATCTCACGATATCATCTCATATTTCCTTCTTCTTTTATTTTTATTGAAATTTGTTCAAAGATAGCTACTTTTGATATTTTATCCTTAACCTATATTGTGTATATCTCATGTTATACTTGTATGCTGATATTCTCCTGATTTCATATCTTATTGTCTTTGGTTTTGACTCTTCATGTGTGTACATTGACACTTGCAATTTGAAATTCTCTACTACGTGCAATTGAATTGATCTTCTTTTTCTTTTTTCTTTTTTTAATTTGCAGGTTGTCTCATAATCAATACTACTTCTAATAATATTTTTGATAGATGGGATAGGATTCTAAGATTAACTAAACTTAGAATAAGGAACCAGTTAAGCAAAAAGATTTACTAGTACATTCGGATAAGCATCCACCATTAATCCTATGCCCTAGGGAAAATTGGCTAGATGAGACCATCTTTGAAGATGCATTTTGGGATAAGACCAAACGCCACAAATTGCTTAAAACATCACCTCTTGATGGAAATGAGAGGAAAGAGTTGCCTCTTTATTGAGCAAGAGTCTCGTACCGCTTCCAAGGACCTCATTAGTGGGATTAGTGGGAGTTTTATGTTGTGGTTTAGAAATGAGAGGAAAGAGTTGCCTCTTTCCAATACTTAATTTGCTTTTCTTGGGCAACTACCATTGGGATGGAGGTCTTGGGTAGATTACTTTACCACTAGACTAGACTACATTGCCTTCTTAAAGAAAGCTAAGGTGCTTCAAGCTATCATCACCTCCACTTGACTGCGGTTCCCACAAATGAGTAGGATGGAAGTGTGGTAAGCTATTGTTTTTCAATGGAGTACTAAAACCCATTCATTTATTACTTCATGGGGAGAGATTATGCTGACTCTAAAAGATGTGGTTATACTTTTGGACTTACATTGCATCAGTAGAACCAATATCGTGACCTTCGCAATTTCTCACAAAGAGCATAGCTTTGCAATATCTTTACAAGAAGCTTTGAAAGTTGTCTACGATAGAAAGAGGAAGCCATGCTTCATTACTTAGCTTACATACTTTTTTGAGGAGCATAGGAAAGATAGGCCTTGAGTATCAAGCCCAGGTTGTGGTTAAGAGTGAGTATTTTCATTCTTGTTTATATATATATATATATTATTGATATTCCTTGCTCATGCCTTTTGACTTATTCTTGTAGTTATGAACTTATGGCTTTCGTAGTGTATTGGCTTTCCTTATTTGTATTTCTTGGAGGTCCTAAAGAAGGCATGAGCCTACGACTCTTCTCTTTAGCCATACACATTGCTCAGGGTGAGTGCTTTGCATTAGCTCCTTTTTACCTAGGTTCATTATATCGATGTTAAGACCTATATCATAAGGCTTCTATATGCTTAAAAGGTCGTTATGCAAACATATCCCACATAGACCTCTAGTTCCTTCAACTTTTCTTTTATGAGTGATATTGAAACCATTTTACTCTTCTTGTTGTTAATGATGAAATAAATACTACTCTTCCTAGAGCATGGGCTTAGTTGATGAAAAAATTGAACAACCACTGTTGCAACTCATTGACATAGAGGATGGGTATACATTAATGTGAAACATATAGCTAGATATGATGATTGTAGTAGATTCTATCCTCTTGGCTCAAAGGATGGGGTAACCTTAGTGCGAAGATGTGAGAGTCTCCGTAGTTTTAAAGCAAGGTTCCTTTTATGGTGTACCCTTAGGGGTATCCTTCCCTTCTTGATAGTAGAGACTTCTTTAGGTGCTTCCTCGAGAATAAAGTTATGACATACTCTTCTCATAGAGTTGTGTACTAGTTTAGCTTTAACTAGGGAGTTCCTTGCCTCTTCACCATTATTGAGAATTTCAATTCATGTAGTCAATCGCTTTTGTTGAGTGATTTTAGGAAAATTTGCCCAGGGGTAAGATAGCTATTCTTTCCTTCTTTGAGTTGTCATAGAGTAGCCTTTATAGGCTGGTTGACTCACTGGTCAAATTGCTTAGATGTCTTTCGATCCTATGCTTTTGCTTCGATAGGTGATGTACTTCTAGCTCCTATTGTATGTTGCTATGAATTCTCCCTCAAGTTGCCAAGGCTCGTACCCAGGTCAGATGGAGATACTTACAAAGTTATTGAATAAGTATCTCAATAGTCAAAGCCTTGTAATATTGCAGGAGTAGTAGGGTCACCTTCACAATCAAATGGGAAACATGTATTACCTGAATTAGAAAATTCTAGAGAAACCAAACGTACATTTGTCCAAAAGTTAACATTCTTACCTGTACCTTGTGGCTATTATGCATATATTTTTTTACTTAAGCTATTGCTTTTCTTCATATAACTTTCTTTCTTTGACTATTATAGGTTGGGACTAACTCTCTTCAATCAACTGGTGTGAGGAAGGGTGTTGTTATTTTAAACCCTGAACTTCATTCAAGCTATACTACTACACTAGTAATGGTTTTGAATGAGGAAGATGATGGACAGGACATGGTGGATTATAGGGAATCACTAACCCAATTTGAAGGTGGTAAGGATGGTAATAGCCATACTGATGAGTTCAATGACTCCCTAGAAGTTGGTGAAGTAATTCCAGATATTAATGCGCCAGTTGTAGAGGTAGGGAGAACTGGCAATAGCCATGCTAATGCATTGCTTCGCGTAAGACTTTATGGTGGCAAGTTGTACTCAGCACCTACTGATATCCATCTTCCCCTAGTTAATGGCATGTCTCCTCAAGACGTGGTAGCAACTTCAAATGTTATTGTAGTGCAGGAGACTGTGTTTTTCTGAGGGTTTACTACACCTCCTCATTTGTTAGGATCTTTGGAGAGGCTTAATGCATGGATAGAAACTTTTGGATTAAGTCCCCTATCATGGAGATAGAATTAGCTAACACCATGGTAAAGATGCTAAGAGAAGCCATGCTATTGCTAGATAAGCTTTGGAATTCATCATCAGATGTTTAGCTGACACAACTGATCAAATCTATAGAGGGAGCTCATCTTTTAAAGTTTAGGATTGATAGCTTAGATCCTATTGCTGATAAGGCAAGATGAATATTGAGTTATCATGTTCCTATAAGACAACATGATGAACTATAGATGAAATTGCAAGAGATAAAAGAAGTAGTTGAAACAACGAATCTTGAAGCAAAGGTAGTGCTTGGAGATATGGACTTAGAGTCCAAAGTAGCCTTAGATCACAAGTGTAAGCTTAGTAGAGCACTTTTTATTTTGTTTATGGTTCTTCTTCTATCAGTGTTTTTTTCTTTGAACTATTTTAGTACTTTGTAGCAAGACATCCTGAATGCATAAACTTAGATTTCCTTTTCATTCATTTCTATTCGTACATATTAATCTATTTAAGAACCAAATTTATAGAAATCATCATGCCCTTAGGAGGCATAGCCTTCCCTTAGAAGCACCAATGTAAACTGTGCTTGTAATGAATGGTCATAACTTGTATGTTTCTAGTGTTGTGCATTGGAGGGAAGCTTTCACTTGCTAACAACGATTATTAGGACATTTTTAAGATCAATTACCCTTTATTATCCTTAACTTTTAAGAGGGTATTTCCTAATGCTTAACCATTTATGATTTCTATTTCACAAGAGATTATTCTTCTATTTAGTAATGATGGGCTATCATCAAGCACTAAGGAGCATTACTCTTACCAGTTAGCAATTAAGCATTGTCTTGCACTTTAGGAGGCAATGCTCCTATAAGTTGTAGCAATAACTAGAATTACACATTATTTAATTTTTATAAATTTGTCTTGTGCACTAAGGAGACTCTATAGCAACAAGAATAGAAAATTGAGATAGTTAATTATTATATATGAAGGAGATAAATCTCTAACTTTGCAGTGTGGATAGATAAGATAAAAAAGAGAGACATATATAGGATATTATGAAGTTGATATTGCATTCATAAGGATTGTAAGTACACTATTGCATTTACATGTAAAATTTCTTAACATACTGAAAATTAACAAGAGGAGTTATGACATTTGTTTTTGGATTAAGGAGCTTGTAGTAGCTACTATCATAGACTTCACGTGTAATGAATGGTCCTTCCCACTGGGGTGTGAACTTTGGTGCTGGAATACTTTGCCATATGTGATTCACTGTGTGAAGTACAACATCGCCTTGTTGAAGGGATCGTTTTCGGACTAGGCGATTATAAGCTATGCTAAGTCTGTACTAATAGTTAGCAAGATTGTGCTTAGTTGTGTCTCATCTTTCCTCTAGAGCCTTAAGATCTAACATGCATCGAATGTCTGGCTTTAGGTTAACATTGATGGATAATTGTGCAAATGGAATTAATCCTTCTATAGGCATCATTGCTTCAAATCCACATACCAAGGATAAGGGTATGGCTTGTATGGGCCCTTGCTTGGTTGTCCTATGAGCCTATAGCACTAATGGTAATTTGTCATACCATTCTTTGTGGTTTTCATGGACCATTCTACTAAGCACCTTCAAGAGACTTTTGTTTCTTGTTTCCACTTGGCCATTGCCCTTAGGATAACAAGGTATGGACTTCACATGATCAAAGATATTTGAGGTTAGCAATTGTCATACATATGAGTTGATGAAGGGAGTGCCATTATCGGATAAGATACACTTTGGGATTCCAAAGTAGCAAATGACATGCTCTTTTATGAAGTTAGCTATCGCTGGGCCTATTGCCTTCTTTAATGGGATTGCTTTTACCCATTTCGTGAAATACTCTGTTCTTAGAAGGATCCAAATGCACCCCTTAGATGATGGGTATACAGGATAGATCAAATCAAATGCCCAAGAGAAGTGGGTCATCAGTAAATCTTTAATAGGCATTGTCATTGTTTGTAGAGAAGTGAGTATCTCCTTTATTCTATAGTGGCCTCTTATTGTGGTTGCCTTTACTCAAATGGCGCTCTTTTCTTCATAAATTGTTATAAAAGATGTGAAATTTCCACCAATGCTGGAATGAATTGCATGATATAAGAAACTTTCCCAATAAAGGAGTTTAACTCCTTCGCGTTAGTAGGCAAGGGCATAAGCCGTATGGCTTGCGTCTTTATTTAATTAACATTGATCCCTTGTCTGTAAGTGACAAATCCAAGGAATTTGCTAGATGCCACCCAAAATATACACTTTAATGGGTTCATGCACAACTTATATAGTTGACATCGCTCAAAGACCTTCTTCAAATGTATTAAGTGGTTAGGTGCTTGCCTTGGTTTAATGACTATGCCATCAACATAATCTTCCGTGAAGTCATGCATCATGTTGTGGAATATAGCTGATGTGACTTCGGGGCTGTATATATGGAGAATCACCACAATGAACGAATCGAAAAGGAACTAGCAAACTTGGGTAGCTACTGAATGGATATGACTCATCACTCAATCTTACTCGGCGTACAATTCACTAGATATGATACACTGGTCCGAACTGAAGGGTCACTCGCCATTACTTCTTACTAAAGATAATAGATAAGAGTTAAGGGATAATGAGAACACTAAGGTTATTCAAATGAGTAATTTCTATATTGAAAAGGATCTATGTCATACAAGGAAAGTGGGGGGTTTATATACTTGCCCACTAAGGTTATTCTACTTGTATGAAAAGACAAAAGGGGGTATTCGACACTAGGTTACATAAGACATACTAAAAGGGGTAAAAGAGGCAAAAAATATATAGTACGTAAAATAAAGAATCTTTCCAGAACATTATGTCAAAAGACACTTGTTGCTTGGTAGCTAGACATTTGGGATATGATACAATGTAGGTGGAAATAGGAATGCGTTATAGTTAAGGGCCGAGTTGATCTGGGTTAGGTCGGGAGCCAATCAACCTAGTAAAAGGTCAATTGTCTTGAAGTTAGATGCCAATGGGTTAGGTCAGTAGCTCGGCTAGTTTTAGGCTGTCTTCTAGATTATGACTTCGCTGTTTGATAAGAGCATCTTAGACACACATGAGGATCTGAGAGACAGGTTAGTAGGTGGTTGGATTAGGATAGGAGTCCCCATCTTGGCTATGGCTTGTAGCTTGTATTTTTTGTATGAGCCTTAAAGTCCTCTAGCTCGAGTTCTTGTGATTGGTCTGGAGGGTTAATTCCTATCATTTTCCTGGGGGTTAGAAAGATTTATCCTCAAATATGAGTGGTTCTCCTCGTTCTTTTAGAGTGCTCGTTAGGTCTTCTATGGCTTATAGGGAATCAGATCGAACACATTGAAGGTGGAAGAGACACCATAGTCATTAGGCAACTCATTTTGGTAGGCATTGCGGCTGATTTTCTTTAGGACCTTGAATGGACCATTAGTTCAGGGAGATAGTTTGTTCTGTCTCAAAACGGGAATCATTCTCAATTGAGATGTATCTATACTAGGTCTCTTAGCTAGAAAGAAATTGTTCGGCGGCCTTGGCTGCCAATCTCTTGTTATTTTTGATTGAACTTGGTGATTTTCTTCATGATAAACTGGTGTGGCTCATGTAATTCTTGGGTTCAATCCACTCTGGATTGACTCTCTTTAGTAGCTGTTGGGGTGTTGGTCATATCTAGGAGAATGGTAAGGTTAAGGCCATAGACTACCTCGAATGGGGTCTTCCTAGTAGTGTTATGGATGGTCTAGTTGTATGCGAACTCTATAACTGGTAAGCACGAATCCTAATCCCTCAAGTTCTTTCTTACAATAGTTTTGAGCAAATTTCCTAGTATCCTATTTATCATTTCAGTTTGGCCATCAGTCTAAGGGTGGCTACTATAGTTGAATACGAGTTTGGTTCTAAGTTTCCTCCAAAGAGTTTTCCAAAAATAGTAAAAAATTTTTGTGTTTCGGTCTGAGACAATAGTCTTTGGTATTCTATGTAGTTGGACAATCTCCTGCAAAAACAAATTAGCAATATATAGAGCATTGTTAGTTTGATGGCATAGAATGAAGTGTGCCATCTTGTTGAAATGGTTTACTATAACAAAAATGGAATCTTTCCCTCAAGATGTTTGAGGCAACCTTAGGACAAAGTCCTTGTTGAGGTCCATCCAAGGGATATTTGGCATCGGTAGAGGCATGTACTCTCCATGGGGTTCTCTCTTCCCCTTAGCATGCTTACCACTTTATAACTACCAACTCCCTTATGGACATCCTTAGCCAAACCTGGTCAATAAATGTTTTCCCTTAACAGATTGGCTGTCTTGGTCACCCTAAAATAGCCTGAAAGTCTAATGTTATGAGCTTCTTGGACCAACAGTTCATGTGTGGAGCAGTTTGGAATACATAGCCTGTGGTCCTTGAATAGATAGCCATCCTTGAGATAATATCCCTTGATAGCAATTCCATCCTTGCACTGTTCTATGATAGGGCTAAAGTGAGAATCATGAGCATACTACTTAGTAATTAGTGAGAATCCCAATAATTTTTTCTGCAAAGTGATTAGTAAGGTTTGTTGTTGTGATAGAGTGTTGGCGACTACATTTTCATTTCCCTTCTTATGTCAGATGACATATGAGAAGCCTTATACAAACTCCAACCACTTGGGTTGCCTCTTCGAGAGCTTGTTTTGACACCCAAGATGCTTCAACAATTCATGGTCAATGTAAATAACAAACTCTCATAGCAGTAAATGATGTTGTCAAACAGTAAGGGCTCGATGAAGAGAGTACAACTCTTTCAGTATATAGAATAGTTTAGGATAAGACTACTAAGCTTCTCACTGTGGTGGGCAACTAGTTGTCGCTCTTGCATTAGGACAACACCAATTCTAATTCTCGACGCATCACATTCTAATTTGAAGGGTTTGTCAAAATCTGGTAGCAATATGATAAGTGCCAAGGTGAGTTTTTCCTTGATTTCTCTGAAGCTCTGTTTAGCTCAGTCATTCCATCTGAATCCTTCACTTTTCTTTGTCAACTTGGTCAATGGGACAGCTATGGTACTGAAGTCCTTAATAAATCGCTTTTAAAAAGAAGCTAGGCTATGGAAACTTTAGACTTCAATGATATTCTTGGGCATCGGCCATTCCAGAACAACTCAGATTTTCTTCTCCTATGCTCGGATTCCTTCCCCCGACACTACAAATCCTAGAAAAATCACCTCACTTGAGCAGCACGTACACTTCTTTATATTCCCATATAACTTTTCAACTCACAAAACGTCAAATACTTCATAAAGATTTTGAACATGGTCATTCTGGTGGACCATGTATACTAATATGTCATCAAAGTATACAACCATACGTCTTCCAAGTAAAAGGCACATCACATGGTTCATTAACCTCATGAATGTGCTCGGCGCATTTGTAAGATCGACTGGCATAACCAACCATTTGTAGAGTCTATGCCTAGTCTTGAAGGCAGTCTTCCATTTGTTGCCTGGCCTCATGCGAGTTTGGTGCTAGCCACTTTGTAGATCAATGTTTGAAAATCTTTATGCCATTAAGCTCATCCAACATGTCATCAAGCCTCAGTATTGGGCATCTGTACTTGACAGTAATTTGACTAATTACTCGGCTATCAATGCACCTACGCCATGAACTATCCTTCTTTGGAATGAATAGAGCTGGTATAGCATAAGAGCTCATGCTCTCCTTCTTATATCCTTGCTAAATGAGTTCGTCCACCTATCTCTTCAGTTTGGCAGCTTACTCAAGGTTCATTTTGTACATAGGTCGGTTCGGTAGGGCAGTACTTGGTTGTACCGTGCCTTGGACTAGTAGCAGTTCTTCCAAAAATAGGTTGGGGAACTCATTTAGCAATATTCGGATTTCTTCTGGGACATTTGACATTTCCCTCATCTTCATCAATCTTCTGACCAATAAGAACATTGGTTCATCAGCCTTCTCAGTAGATCGGAGCTCTCTATAGCTTATCACTAGGGCTTTCTTCTTATTAGCTCAGGTAAGTTGATTATAGATTTCATTTACTTGGGATGGGGTTAGTGGTTGTAACACTATCCTCCTTCCATCCTTAACAAATGTATAGATGTTCTTATACCTATCGTGAGTGACACATCAGTCGACCTAACCTCTACATATGTGAGCGACACGTCGTGAAGCTCCCATAAGGACAACATCATACATTGCTTCGTCCCTATATATGTTCCTAACATTGAACAGTATGGTTACTTGTTTAGTTAAGTGTAGAGCACCCTTATCATGAAGCTAATGTAGCTTATAGGGTCAGGGATACTTTGAGGTCGGCAGACCCAACCTCTGCACAAAGGACTGTATAATGACATTTATAGAGCTTCCTCCATCTATAATGATTGTGCACAATTGGCCTTTGATGGTACACTTAGCATGGAATGGATTCTCTCTCTAGTCCTCCTCAATGTTTGGCAAGGAACTCCAGTATCGTCTTAGGACTAGGGTCTTTACTTCTCTTTGATCAGCATAAACATAGGTCTACTCCTCCTCTCCTATATTGGGTTCTCCAACATTCTTTTCTTCCTTAGGGTCGATCTTGTTAGTACTATCCACTACATCTCTTCGGAGTATCATGACATGTCGATTCGGACATTCAGTAGCCATGTGTCTGAAGCCTAAGCATTTAAAACACTTCACTTCGCTGGTCTTCCATCTGGATGTTTACCCTTGCTCATAGGTTCTTGGGGTTGGCCTAGTCTTAGGTTGGCTCAACTATCTTATTTAACCATGTTGGTTTGCTTGACGTTCATCAAATCAATCATTCCTTTCCTCAGCTCGGTATGACCTCCTCGGGTCGACTTGAACAGGCTGGCACAATACGGGAGCTCGAGAGAATGTTTGCTTAGGTTGGCTCGGAACATTTCTCATTTGCTTTTTGATCCTATACACGATTTTGATTGCTTCATCTAAAGTATAAAACCTTTATACTTCAAAGATATTAAAAATCTCATACTTGAGTTCGGAAATGAATCTTAATACTGTACGGGCTTCTAGTTCTTCTACGTCAGCTCGGATCATTAACTTATGGAACTCTCTAACATAGTCATAAATAGATTGGTTTTTTAGGTGAAGCTATTTCAATTTTGCAAATGTATCATATAGGTACATCTCGGGCACAAATCTAGCCCCCAATAACCTCTTTATCTCATCCCAGGTTCTGATACCTCGTCTTCCATGCCTTACTTGGGTTGCATTCAGATTTTTCCACTACATTATTGCATTCCCAATAAACTCCAATGCAGCAATTCGGACCTTGACAGTATCCATAAATCCGTAACTGTCAAGTACCTTCTTAACCTTCTCTTCCTACTCAAAGTATTCATTGGCATCTTTGCTTCTATTGAAGGGTAGGATTTGAACCTTGACATTATCTAGGCCTCGAGAAGTTTCGCGTCCTCGTCCAAGTAATAGGTAATAGTCAGCTTTCTCTACTTCCTCCCTAAATTCTTCAACATCCAGTTCCTCATCTTTTTCTTCAATCTCTTTTAACTCCAATCTTCGTCTAACAGCTTGGCCTGCTACTCTTCCAGCTCATTATGGTCGAACTGGGTGATTGGTTCGGTTGCCTTGGCCATGAGGTCTCTTAAGGGCATTTTCTTAGAAGTTAGGCGGTTGTATACCTTGGGGTTGTTGTTTGTTTACTTACATTACTATTATTAGAGTCTTAATAAGGTTTGTAAGCCTATCAAGTTTGTCATCAACTGACCTTAGGGTATTACTACCACTATGACCATGACCAGGTTGAGCATCACTACCCTGGTCACTGATAACTCCCTGATCATTCGAATCTGACATAGTGTAATACTTTGTCAAATAGATTAACAAACTATTAACAACCTTAATATCCAATAGTCACTAAACAAAGTAAAAATGAACTTGCTCTGTTTTCATAATGAAAAACATAGTAAAATAGAGTAACAATGAAACCACACTTGCTATCACACCAACATACTACAGTAGTTATGGAAGGTGAATAAAAACTTCACTACAACTTCACACATTCCCTCATAGAACCATATTCTAATACCAGTGAAGTTGAAGCAACTCCGGGGTTATACAGACGAAGAAGTACCATAATGAACAAATTGAAAAGGAAATAGAAAAGAAACTAGCAAACCTGGGTAGCTATCGAATGGATATGACTCATCACTTGATCCTACTTAGCTTACAATTTGCTGGATATTACATATTGGTCCGAATTAAAGGGTCACTCACTACTGTTTCTTACTAAAGAGAATTGATAAGAGTTGAGGGATAACAAGAATACTAAGGTTGCTTAAATGAGTAGTTTCTGTATTAAAAAGGATCTGTGTCATACAAGGAAAGTAGGTGTTTATATACTTGCCCACTAAGGTTATTCTATATGTATGAAAAGACAAAAGGGGGTATTCTACACTAGGTTATATAAGAAATACTAAAAGGGGTAAAAGAGGCAAAAAATATACAATACGGAAAAGAAACAATCATTCTAGAGCATTATATCAGAAGACATGTGTTACTTGGTGGCTGGACATTTGGGATATGATATAACGTAGGCGGAAACAGGAATGCATTACAATTAAGGGCCAACCTGATCTAGGATAGGTTTAAAGCCAATCAGCCTAGCAAAAGGTTAATTATCTTGAAGTTAGATGCCAATGGGTTAGGTCGGTAGCTCAACTCGGCTAGTTTTAGGTTGTCTTCTAGATTAGGACTTCATTATTGGGCAGGAGTATGTTGGATATACGTGAAGATCTGAGAGATAGGTCGGTAGGGGTTGGATCAGGATAGGAGTCCGCATCTCAGCTATGGCTTAGAGTTTATATTTTCCATGCGAGCCCTTAGAGTCCTTTAGCTCAGCTTCTTGTGATTAGTATAAGGGGTTGATTCTTATCAATAGTGGTCATCGCCCTCTGATAAGTAGCTGCCACATTTTTAAGCCCGAAAGGCATGACTGTGTAATTAAAGTTTCCTACCAAAGTGTTGAAGGCAGTACGTACTCTTGGTATCTCTAGTAGCCCTCTTTATTTGATTATAACCATTGAAGACATCCATGAATGAGAATAATTCATGTCTAACTATAGTGTCTACTAATGTATCAATGTTTGGTAATGGGAAATCATCTTTTGGGCAAGCCTTATTAAGATTTTGGAAGTTTACGTAAACCCATAGTTGTTTGTTCTTCTTTCTTATTGGCACAATATTAGCTAGCTACATGGGGTGCTCGATTGGCTTAATGAAGCCAGCTTAAATCAGCTTTTTAATTTCTTCCTTTATCTGGACTTCAATTTATGGACAAAAGATTCTTTGTCCTTACTTTACTAGTTTGATTCCAGGTGTAATAGTTAGTCTGTATACTGCTAAGCTAGGATCCAATCCTAGCATTTCATCATACGTCCAAGAAAATACGTCCTTATATTCCTTTAACAATTCTACAAAGTGGACCTTAATCTCTTGTAAGAGGTTCTTAATGATGAAGATAGGTCACAGAAATTCTCCTAGTCTTTTAAGGTCGAGCTCCTCAATTTCCTTAGCTTGAGGCTTAAGTTGATCTTGCATTTATGGAGGGATGGGTTGGGTTTCTTGTAATGATACGAGATTTGAAGAAGACAAACAAGTTTCTTCAAATTTCGAAGACCGTCATAAGTAATATATCCTTCATCCATCTACCCTAACAAAACTTTCAACCTTGTTGGTCTCTCATCTCTTTTTCTTATTTCCCTAGGAGCCACACGTTCTTCTTTTCCTTTGTTGTTTCTCTTAAGTTTCTTCCTAGGTGGGTAATGGTATCTTATAGGGTTGTGTAATAGCTATTTCCCCTTCCTTAGTGTATTCATTAAAGAAGCTACCCTTAGAGAGATATGCTTCAAAATTTTTGAAGGGGTTATTTGTGGTAGGATTAAATATATCTTTTCCTTTCTAGTGTCCCTTAACATACTGGTGCCATGTTAACTATATGAGATTGTAATCGTATAGCCACTTCCTTCCAATGAGTAGGTGGTAAGATATGGGCACATCAATCACATGGAATCAGGTGAAGCCTTGGATAAGGCCAACCTTAAAGTGCACATAAACATATCTTATTGTATTAGTGGATGATTCAGTGAAGCTATTGATTGAAACCGGTTGTCTCACTAGTCGCTTATTGTTTAATTTTGTAGTTTTGAATGTAGGCATAGGCATGATGTTTATAGAGGAACCATTATCTATGAATGTCCTCTTAATAGGGTAACCATTGAGAATACTTTCTACGTTTAGTGGGTGATTGTGATTAAGATTCTTTACGTACATATCTGCATTTGTGAAAGTGTAACATTCCCATACGTGCTGGCCATTCTTTGAACAGGCTGTACTGTACTACACTCTCCTTATTGTCTTTTGGAGATTTGAGTGAGTACAGCTACTACTGTAAGCCATGAATCTTTATCAAACCCTAACAAATCAAAGAACTTCCTAAAATTGGAAGTTTTCATTAAGGCAATTGCCTTTGGTGGGTAGTCAACCTTATTAGTTTCTACCATTGACTCATTTCCTTCTTATGTCTCAATCTGTGGGATGTCTTCATCTTCTCTCTTTGGATCACGATTGGTAGCATTTCATTTGTTATCATGTGTAGGTAATGGATTGTTACGAACATCATTATTTTCAATAACGAGTTCCCTATTATAGACCTTATCTTTAAATATCTTCTTTAGGGTCTAACATTCTTTAGTAGGGTAGCCTACAGTCTTATGGAATCTACATAACTTAGGATCATTCTTCTTACTTGCATTAGGTAAATGATCTATTCTTGAAAGCTTAATATTCCCATCCCGTAGCCATTGATTAAGTACAACATGTAGCCTGCTCATTGGGCATGGGAAAATAAGAGATCGAGTGGTGTTTCTTGGTCTTTTATCCCTTAGCTTTGTTTTGCTCCCCGAGCTATCGCTGTAGGCTGAGCTAACAAATATTGTCTATTTCCCAAATCTCTTACCTTCTCCTCGGTGCCTTGTAACGGAATTGTTATTTCTTCTTGTAATCTTAACGAGTGTAGAGAAAAAACTTAAGTTGAGATTTTCTAGTTAGACAGTAAACTTTGTGAACATTCCTTGGATGCAAATCTTTACTAATTTTCCCTTTTCACATACATCATGGATATCTAGGATGTGCACTCAAAAGGGGTCTATATAATCCATTAAATCTTCCCTTGGGTTTTGTTTTGTTTATCCTACGTCAGTTATTGTAACTCTTTCTTGCGTAGAGAAAATTTTTTCTAGTTATAACTTGCACATAGTACCCTATGAATCGATTGACCTTGAGGAGAGGTTGACATATTAAGTGTATTCCTTCTTAGTTAATGACTTAGAGAACTCTTTCAATTTCTTATGGCTCTAAGGTTTCTATGAACTTCAACAAGTGTTCTTTAGCATTGCCTACTTTGCCATCGGATAGCATAAACTTAGGACTTACATAGTCTTTAGGGTAGGGTTGCACAATAATTCGCAAATGATAAGGAAGCTTCAATTTTGGTAATCCTGTAGATGACTTGGCTTAAATTTCCTTCATATATTGATCTAAGTCTTCCTTTGTTATAAAGGAAGTCCTTGGGGCTAATATTGTAGATTCGGGTTTTGGGGCTAGGTAACCCATAGATTCACGAACAACCGTATGAATGGGAACTTGAGAGGATGAAGAAACATCGATCTAGACTCTTGTATTCTCTGCTTCAAATGTTGGATTTTGTCTAGCTATAGGTTGTGGTGAGGGAGTTTGCTCATGGCCTTCTTGAGGTATACTTTGTATAGTTATGGGAGCGTTAGATGTTTGAGTAGAGGGGGAAACACCTATTTGCGTAGCAAAAGCAGAGTTTAGCGAAGCTGCTCCATATTGCGTAGCAATAGACATAGCTAACCTCGTCACAAGGGGAGTGAACATAGCCATGAACTGATTCAAAGCTCTCATTACCACTTGCATAGCTCGCATCACCTCTATAGCATCTTGAGGTGGCTTAAGAATTGGATTATCTTGATTAGTGTCTTAAGGTGGTGAAAGTAGATCTTGCTCAACTTTTTTGATATTGGCATCTTGCTCTTGAGATATAGCTTTACTTGTTGTAGCCATTCTATTCATAGGAGGTGCCATCACTCTGATATCACAGCCTTTCCTTAGTGGAGTCGCTAAAATATAGATGAAGAGTTATAACTAGATTAGTTACTTAAAAGTCACGCTAGTATTACGTTAAACATAGTCACAGAGTAGTGACATGAAGGAAGAGAGGAGGAACAGATAATCCTAGAGTCTTGATTAAATAAATGACAAGCAAGGGATCCTAGGGGACTCAAGCTATCAACCTTGTAGTTCTTGAGGAAACCAAGATCAATTCTTTTACTTGAATGTTATTTGATCTATAGTAGAATACCGTTTCTCTAATCTCTAGAGTTGTGTCCAATGTAGAGGAATGGTTTGAGTATTTATAGGTACTTGGGCTTAATCTCATTTGTTAGATCATCTTGGCAACTGACAGATGAGATTGAGTTTATTCATTCCATAATTATTTGGAATGAGCTCGTAAGGGCTTAAGGCCAATAGCCTTTCTTATGTTGCATAAGCCTGCCTAAGAAAGGTTGAATGTAGACAGACTGATCCAATGATCCCTATTTTGAGTTTACCAAGCCTAATCTCCCTGAGTCATCCCAAAATAGAACGAACTCCTTAGCCTCTATCACTCAGTCCAAGGAGTAAAGTCTAAATAAATAATGGGCTTAACTTGATAACTAATATAGTAATTTTCAACCTTTTACAATATAAATTTCACATAATACGGAGTTAACTAATTTAACTACTATATTACATGTCACATGTAACAACGTGTCATGTTACAACTTCTATGTTACAATATTTATAAATTTACAAATTGAAATATTACACTAATTATTAAACACCAATAATATCACATTCTTATATTACAAAAGAACATATTATACGTCACAAAGCATGATATTATACATTATTATTATATTACTATATTCATCATATTATTTGATTAATTTATAGATCAAAACTATGTTATATTAATTAATATTATACATTGTCACTTTCATGGGTTATACAACATAAATTACAAAATTAGTCAATTCGACCAAGGAAGATGAAATCTCATAGATGTAACTTAAATTATTTAACTTACATTACAAGTAATAACTTACAATATATTATAAATTCAAAAACAAAAACTACTTTTACAGCGATAGGTTTATGCAAACAATTTATTTTTACATGTTTTAGATCAAACTTGCATCTAACAATTAAATTTAATGAGAACAAACAAGAACAATCAATTTATTCTGTAATCAAGAATAAACAATTTAATTTTACAAATTCAAGAACAAACAATGATCAAATTTGCATCAAACAACAAGAACAAATAGAGATGAAGAAAGCTTACCTTGCACAATGATAAACCAAAGGCCAGTTCAGGTGTTTTTCGGTCGGCTCTCGATGAAGTGGTGGCTATTCTTGTCTCTTGACTGATTGATCTTTGAAAATCCCAAGCTAATTTCTAGAGATTTCAAGTGGTCGAGCCATGATTTCTCAAAAGACTTGAGAACTTCTAATAGAACTCTAAAATTGGCTCCTAAAGTGAGAAAGTAGAGAATTCTCATAATCTACTTGATAATTCTTGTTGGTGTTTGTTGGAATAAATGCAAAACAGTCCTATTTATAGTATGGAGTCAGGGTTATGGCTCAAGAAATATCCCTTTTGGCGAAAGTCTCTTGTGAATCTTAGATGTGTACCTCATTATTTTATATTTTTCCCCTTTTGATCGAAATTAAGTACAATTTTTTTTAATCAAATCCTTGGTAATTAAATGTACAAAATCATCCCACTATATCTTGACACCAATCATAGATAGTTATTTTGTGATGGGCTTGCATAAAAAAAGATTCAATTTGGTATTTTTCTCAAAGGGTACATATAATATTCATAAAGGTTATTTGTTTTGTTTTTTTTTTATTGTTTACGTTGGTGCAACTACCCTTAATTATTTTTCAAATTTTTTGTATCTAAATAGAATATACCTTGTGACTTTCTATTTCTATATTGTTTTGTATCTAAATAGAATATACCTTATGACTTTCTATTTCTACATTTTTTTAAAGATTTTTAGACTGCTAAGTACCTTGTTCCTCTTTAAACCATATAGCGCTAGGTGTGTCATGCCACATGGCATGATTTTTTTTTTTATTTCTGTTTATTTCTTACGTATCTTATTTTTTCATAGTTATTTTCTTGTCTCATTTTCAATTTCTACTTATCCTTTACAACTTGAACTATTTTAACTTTTGTGAATATTTTTAATTTCATTCTATCGTTGAAACAAGATATTTTATCTAGGAAAATGGGATTGGGATAGGCAAAACTATGGCATTTACAGCTATTCCTCTTTATAGTGAAGTTTAGTGAAAACATTATGACAAAGATGAACAATATTGCCTATTTTGGCCACTTAATTGTTGAATGTTTAAGGGGTATGCTCAACTGTCGATTCCAAAGATGTTAGCTTACTAATATTTGGGCATGAAAGGTGTTGTCCTATTGAATGGTCCTTTGTTGCCAAGGATCATGTCTTCGATATACATAGACCATTGGGCTTAGTAGACATGACCTAACACTACCATGCTTGATGAAGGAATGTCTCAAGTAGTTGAACTCTTTGAGGGTGCCAACTCTATATTTTTTTGAATGTTTGATTTTAAGACATACTCCTCTACGTCTACAACTTTCATTTGTTGGGTTAGGGTTAGGGCATTGTACTAGCTCCCTACCTAGTGGACCTAGATCCCCACGATGTGTTGTCCTTTATTCCTATTGAGATTATACACCTGAAGGTCTTTTAGGGCTTAACTAATATGACGATACGATTGCCAAATGTTTTATGATTCCCTTTAGCCTCTTGGGGAGTGACCTTTACAAACCTACCCTTGGCATTGTGTTGAAGGGGGGCTTTCTCAACATCTTCAAGAGACCACTTATGCTTCCCCTTAGCCTTATCAGCCTTGGTCTTCTTAGCCTCAGTGACTTTGGATGCCTTTTTCCTGGCCCTTTTCTATGCCCTCTGAGTAGCCTATTGCTTGAGATGCTTAACCTTAATCATTTGCTCAATTACAAAGTTTATGTTATCATGGATTGGAAATTTGAGACCTATAAAATAAAAACACATCTAAAGCATGAGGAAAGGAGACGTTGGAACAACTTACAATAGGAGACCTTATGGACCATGGGCCCAAGCTCCAAGAAGCTCTTTTTGACTTTGATGGATGACAATCATAACTCTATGGATATTTCGGTATGGAGTCAATGAAGGAAACTACCTTAAACCTTATAGATATTCCATTTTTGTCCTCTTATAATTTTTTTGAAAAAATTTTCTTTTAAGTTATAAAAAGGTCATAATTGACAAAATAAAAAAAATATATAAATAAAGAACTTTGAAATATAAAAATATTAGAAATTTAGAATATCCAAAAATGGGAAAACATGAAAAATAAAAAATCTAAAAAAATTAGAAAATTTAGGAAAAGTACAAAAAGATTGAAAAATCGAAAAATTAAAAGTTCAAAATTGGAAAAAAAAATTCAAATTAAGAAAATTTAGGAAAATTAAATAAATAGAAAAGTTAGAAATAAATTTTAGGGTAACAAGATAAAGCCTTAAAGTAGAATAGTAAGGGCCATTGGGTAACTTTATATTGGGATGGTTTGGGCTTAATTTAAAATTTGAATTCAATTAAGCCATTTTATCCCTTATATATAATTTATTTCCATAAGATGATAAGGCATGGGCTATTTGGCCCATTGGTTCAAAGCTTAGTCTTTGCATTTGGAAGAAGAGAGAGATCCTAGGTTCAATCCTTGCAAGGTACAAGTTGCACTTTTTATGTTTCCTCCCCTTTCTGTGAAAACCTAACAAATTTTCTAGATAAAGAGTTGGAAGTTAATAAGATTTCCTAAATGATACCATTAGTGTTAACAAGATAACTAACCTTGAACCTAAAAGATTACTCTAAAAAATTTCAACTTGAACTCGAACTCAAACCCCTAAGATCCTAGATGGCAGTCTAAGCCTTAGTTTGACCCATATACTTAAAAGCCCTAAAATCCTATAAACAAATGCCAATAATTAATGTTAACTCCCAAGGTCAACCTAATCTAATGAAATTAACCTTAAACCCCAATAAGAAAGAGATTGATAGTTGAAGTCCATGAGAGCTCCTCGAAAATGATAAAGGGTAATCTAAACTAAAAATAAATATTGGAATAGATAACCCTTACAATGAATTCAAAACCTTCAAATAGATATTATAACCCTTAAATGAACCTTCAAACACTAAAATTCCAATTTAAACCCTAATACGTGTGAGCCTTTAAATTGTAAAACCATAATCTATAGTAAAAAACCCTAATCCAACTAGTGTACTCTAATTAAATAGTCAAACTACTTATTAATCAGAGGCTAATCGCTTAATTGCCCTAAAACCTTAATTTACCCTCTAAAACTTACTCGAATAGCAATAATTGTCTCAATTCCTTAAAATAATTAGATAAGATGACCTAATGGGCTTAACCAACTTAATTTGACACATTAAGCCCTAAGATGCACCTAATTTGTGTCAAGTGTATGAGCAATTAAGATTAAGAAACTTAATTACACCTTAATTTGCTAATTGGGTTTTACATCATAATTAACTATGAGTTAAGAGCGATTAATCATATAAAGCCAAAGGGATTATATGAAAATATCTCTTTAATAATGCCAATCTTATACTTGGGGAGACAATATGAACTCTATAAACTTTTGGATCTAAACTTAGAGTCAAATACAAGAGTTAATAAGTAATCCCTGAAGCCGCTCAATATATAATAATAAAATTCATAAATTAAATGATTCAACCCTAAATAATAAGTCATGAACCCTAAGTAATAAAGTTGGAAAACCCTAAAGAGAGTAAAATCATAAAACCGTAATTGTACCAGTAAAATCCCTAATACACAAGAAACCTTAAAACGATTAGAAAATATCAATAGATTGAGTAAAACCTCAATTGGAAATTTAAAACCCTAATTCAACCAATAAACCCTAAGTATATCCCTAAACTATTTGCTAATCGTAAATAATTTCTCTAATCACTAGGAAACCCTAAAGCACCAACTTAGTATGCGGTTTGAGAACCTTAATCTAACTTAAATAATTAAGGACTATAGTAAAAAAAGTAATATAGGTCAATGAACTTAATTAAAATGATAAAATATGGCAAAACCCTAATTATAATCTAAAAAGGCTTAAATTACTTAATTAAGTACAATTGCAATTAATTAGCTCAATTACCCTTTAATCCATCTATTAACTCTCATTACTTTCGAATTAGTAGCAAGTCAAACTCAATTAAGAACAAAAGATTAATTGGTAATTAAAGGACACTTGTCCTTAAGGACACAAAATCCTCCCTTATTTGACAAAAAGCAAATAAGGTACAATAGTACTAAGAGGAGACTATGTACCCTTATCTCAAATTAGCCACCTCTTGTCCCCCTTAATCTACCTTCAATATCTACCATTTCACCTGCTCAAAACCCTTAATTAACGTTATTCATTACTCTTAGAAAACCTTAAGAAACACTCTTAAGAAACCCAAACAAAAACCAATGGAAAAAAGGAAGAAAACAAAAGGAGCTATCAGAGGTCCCTTTGCACATCAACGCCTTTTGCTTTTACCACCAACACATTGCTCCAAATCATAAACAAATATAACCAAAATGTCACACACACATTATACATTCTTGTTGACAAACATTATCCCTTAAAGAAGCTCATTTTGACTTCATTTTTCAGTAAAAAAGTTGGAGCTCATGTAGACTAGTTTAAGTAAAACTCACCCAAGTGAAATTTTCTATTTACACTAGTTTAAGCATGTTATAATCATGTACATGTCATTTTAGAGCCTAATAATTATTTATGTACTTAGCTAGTTTGTTACTTATATTATAGAAGTATGGGAGATAGTTTTATGTAGATAATTTGAAAAGATGCTGATAAAACTTAATAAAACCCTAAGTACCATGCATGCCACCCCTTCATTAGTGAATATCCATATTGCTTTCTGCATATTATGTAATGTTATTAGTTTAAAACAAGAAGAGAAGTGATTGAAAATAAGAAAACACACAAGAATAAGTGTTGGATAGATGGAGTTAAAGAAATCCTAGAATACCCTTACTTGGCTACTACTATCGACGGACTTAATGACTTGTAAATTTTGATTAATTAGTGTAAAGTATGATTTAAGGTGTAATTAACCAAGTTAAGTAAGATAATGATAAGTTAATGGCCTAAACTAGTTAAGTTGGTGATTAAGGCCTTAGGAATAGTGTTAGAAACCCCACTAATGAAATAAACCATATTTGAAACACTTAGTAAAATGGCTTATTTAGTGGACTCATTACGATATTTGGCCCATTGGAATAAGTTAGAATCAAGTTTAGGGTCTTAAAATGCAAATTAGGCCTAAACTAGCTTAGTTAGCGATTAGGGCCTTAGAAATATGATTAGGAACTAAATAAATAGAAAGAACCAAATTTTAATCCTAATAGAAAATGGATTTATCTTAAGGCCTTTAGTGAGCTTAAGCCCAAAATCATAAGAGGAGTTAGGCTTAAGGCCTTAAAATACAAGATATGCTCAAAAGAACTAAGAATAGAGCCCAATAACTTAGTGACCGGATTTGGACCCTAAATGAAAAGGCTCATAAGATAAAATATAAAAGGTCTATTAAGTCTAAAAGCCCATTAAGCAATCCCCTATAGGCCCCTTAATAGGTAAGGGCCTTAAACCAGTAAAAATGGCCCATTTAGGCCTACACAAGCAACACTAAGGCCTAAGGTCAAAATTTAAAGTATTGGGTAGAAAAAGTCCACTTAAAATACTTGAAAGGAAACCTAAAATATTAAGTGTAAGGTCCAAGATCAAAAGCTAAGGCCAAAGCCCAAAACTAAGCCTAAACCCTAAAGTGACCAAACTCATTCCTTGGGCCTATGAACTTGTAAGGCTTAAATCGAAACCTTGCTAACCCAAAAACCTAAAAATAACCTCACCAAATGAAAGAACACTTAAAAATGATGAAAATTGATAATATGAACGTAAAATTTTGACTTAAAACGAGAAAGTTATGACTAAGATACAAAGTAAGCAGTTAATGAATAGATTATGTTTAAGATGAGCCTTATTTACTTTAATTACCTTACTTAGGTGATTTGCAATACAAAGTTTGAGACTACCAAGGATTATTGGGAATATTAAACTTCAAGCTGAGTGAGTATACCATCTCTTATTTTACTTTGTTTTGTGCTTGTAGTTATTTTACTATTTAATTATATATGATAATTGAACTTATAATGACCCTAAGAGGGGCCTAGTAGTATTGTCTAAAATTTTCATATCACGTGTGTACCTATGATAAGAAAATCACCTTACAAGTCAGAGATTGTAAGACTCTAAATAGTTATTCAATAGGGTCTTCAATTTTAGTTCACTGACTCATTATATAATATTAATAATTATGGCTATCCATTTTTTTTTCCACAATTCCTTAGAATTGCAGAGAATCGGTATCCCCTACCAAAACAGTAAAATAAGATAGACAATTCCAGGAAATTCTAAACTTACTAAAGATACTAAACTTAATTGAGATATTAGTCATTTTTCGGAGCATTCCAAATTAACTACACAAGCTTTTCATCATATTGATTCAATCGTAGCACTTTTCATTCGATTCCTATCCCTATCCTAACTATCGATCAACCTGCAAGGAAAAGAACTATTGGGGTGTAAGCTTACGCTTAGTGAGATAATTATCCTCATCAATACCACATGGCAGAAATTTATTAGATACACAATTATATGAATGCATGAATAATGAGTATGCCGAACAACACAAGCATTGACTTAGGAACTACATACAACTCAGAATTATGCCCCTTGTAGTTGGGGTTTGGAGATAATTAACCGACCTAAACTAAAATTTGGGTTCTAAACCTTGGGTTTGAATTCATTTGTACTATTGTACTTAAGTAAAAAACAAAACCATATATATATATATACGCAGATTGTATGTAATATACTTTCTTCCCAAACAATAAATTGTAGTTTCAAAATCCCAAGTCAAGTGGTATGGTGGCCCCTGTGGTCCACAAACACATGCCTTAAGTAGAAGCCACAAGATTCGGCTCTTTGCTAACGGTTAACGTCTCCCGACGCCTAGTAAGCCCGTTAGCTTATGATAGAGACTCAATAAAAATGATGACATAGCTGTGCCCAATCTTACAAGAGGCTTGTTCTCCTGTGAGTCCCTTCCCATCTTCTACGTAAAGCGACAGTCGGTATTATTTGTATGTAATATAGGGAATGCATGATTCATTTTAATTTTTTAATTGTATAAGTGATTAACTCGATTTTCAAGGTGATCAGACAATTTCATTCCATACAATTGCACATATAAATTATCACAAACACTTCCCATTGTTATATAATTAACAAGTCATCGCATTCATCTACAAATTCATACACATACATTTCCTATATCCCACAAGCATTCAAATTTATATATATAAATTTGAATGCTTGTGGGATATATAAATTTAGGTGTATCTATTCTATAAGCAAAATCAAGTGAAGAGACATCGGGAATTTACTTACTCAGCCATATAGATCAATAAAAATAATTCGGTATAGGTCGTCTCCCAAAAGCTAGGTCCCCTAGACATTGCAAATACGACACTATAAGGATTTGAAATAAAACTTAAAAACTAAGCGAAAACCTTTTAAACTATATTTTTGACTTGGCTTCATATTTTTCTCGGTTTTTACTTAAAGTTTAATTGCGTATAACTTTCTTGTTTTAAATCTGATTTTTATGATCTTATAGTCAATCTTCATTGTTTTTTAGTGTAATTTAATGTGGGGAGGTTATATTTTCATGATGAGGCACGTAAAATTGCCCATAGGTCAGAACAGTAGTGATCCTCATGATTTGGAGTACTTTTGGGCTTTGTTTAGTTAATGGGCTTTTTGGTAACTTGGGAAATTCTTTGAGCTTGGGCTTAGGAATTTATTCTAAACTTAAAATACTCCTTAAGTTCAAATTCTCAACTTTGGGTTACAGTCTTGGTGCTAACAACAACTCCTTAGGCTTTTATGTGGGTTTAAGTTATCAAATAGGCTTGTTTTTTGTTCAAACTAAAGTTAGCAACTTTGTTGAGCTTATGGAGTCTTAGGTGGACTTCTTGTGGGCTTTAAAACAACCTTTCTTAATATTTTCAAGTGCTGGTTAGAATTTTAATGAAGGCCCAACTTAGAGTTCTAGGCTCATTTTGAGAGTTTTTGGTTCGGTTTTGAGTTTTAGGTTTTGTATACTTGCTATGCTTGCTTTGGTTGATCTTTTCACTTTCGTCACTTAGTTTTATCATATTTTTAAGTGGCTTTTACTTATGTTCCAGATCTGGTCTTAATGAATCAAAGGGGTTCTCACTTGGTTTTTCAACTTGTTTCATCATTTCTTTAAGTTTAACAGTTAGATCATGAACCTAGGTTATTTATATTCAAATCTTAACTTAAATTCTCTTCTATGAGATGATTACTTATCTCATACTTTACATGAAAATAATAGATCTCATATTTATCACAACTTCTATATCGTAGTTCATATCTCATAAGATTGGTTTCTTCATAAAAGCTTCATGTAATGGATTTTCCTTTACTTAAGGCTAGGTTTGAATATCTTTAACTTAATAGAAATGGAAATATCATCTAAATGACTCACGTGAACTCTACGTCTAGCATGATGTCTCCTCATTC